>JAKWJD010001759.1:16327769-16412398 GCA_027705065.1 Solanum peruvianum
ACTGGCAAGGTAAGGATAGGTGCGGTAGTCAACAAAGTCTTGAGCTTCTGAAAGCTTTCCTCACACTCATCCGACCATACAAATGGAACATTTTGCTTAGTCAAGTTCGTCAGTTGGGAAGCAATAGAAGAGAATCCCTTGACAAATCGGCGGGTAGTAGCTAGCTAACCCAACAAAGCTCCTTATTTTGACACATTATAGGTCTTACCCAATTCTTCACTGTCTTAATCTTAGAAGGATCCACCATCACTCCATCCTTAGAAACTACATGCCCCAAGAAGGACACTGCATCTAGCCAAAACTCACACTTAGAGAACTTGGCATAAAGCTTTTTCTCCCTCAACATTTCCAATACAATTCTCAAATGCTCCTCATGTTCCTTCTTACTTTTAGAGTATATCAGTATATCATCAATAAATACGATCACAAAGAGATCCAGATATGGCTTAAAAATCTCGTTCATCAAGCTCATGAACGCAGCAGGGGCATTCGTAAGACCAAAGGACATCACTACAAATTCGTAATGCCCATACCTGGTTCGAAAAGCAGTCTTTGGCACATCCGTTGCCCGTATTTTCAATTGATGATAACCGGATCTCAAGTCAATCTTAGAGAATACACAAGCACCTTGTAACTGATCGAACAAGTCATCAATGCGAGGAAGAGGATACTTGTTCTTAATAGTACCTTGTTCAACTGCCGGTAGTCTATGCACATCAGAAAACTCCCATCCTTCTTCTTCACACACAAACCGGAGCACCCCAAGGAGATGCACTTGGTCTAATGAAGCCTTTGCTCAACAACTTGAAGTTGGGCTTTAACTCTCTTAACTCCGCGGGAGCCATTCTATAAGGGGGTATAGAAATGGGGCGAGTGCCCGGTTCAAGGTCAATACAGAAGTCAATATCCCTATCTGGTGGCATACCAGGAAGATCTGCAGGGAACACATCCAAAAACTCACGGACTACCGAAACTGACTCAATCGAAGGTACTTGGGTAGTGTCATCCTTGAGATGTGCTAAGAAAGCTAAACACCATTTACCAACCATTTTCTTAGCACGAAGAAAGGAGATGATACGCACCGGATTGGAAGTGTAGTCACCCTCCCACACTAACGGATCTGTCCCAGGCTTGGCTAACGTCACAGTTTTAGCATTACAATCCAAGATCGCAAAATTCGGAGAAAGCCAAGTCATACCCAGAATTACATCAAAGTCAACCATTTCTAAGATAACCAAATCTACATAAGTGTTACTCCCCACAAAAGTCACCAAACAAGACCTATACACTTTTTCAACTATCACCGACTCACCCACCGGAGTAGAAACACGAATAGGCATGTCAAGTAATTCACAATGTAAATTAAGACCATTAGAAAATGAGGAAGATACATAAGAAAATGTGGATCCGGGATCAAACAATACAGAAGCCATGCAATCACAAACCAAAAGATTACCTGTGATGACAGCATCAGATGCCTCCGCTTCAGACCGCCCAGGGAAAGCGTAACAATGGGCCCTATCTTTTGTCGTCCGTTTGCCCCTACCATGTGTGTGATGTAGTGGCTCCAGTTTGCCCATCACCCCGGCCGTTTTGGTGACCACCATTACCTCGACCACCACGTCCTCTAGAATAACGGCCTCTACCATGACTACATCTACCTCTAGCTATTGGGGGTCTATAACTCTGTTTTGGACAATTCCTCCTAATATGTACAGTCTCCCCACATCCATAACACTCTCTAGAGTCAAGCATAGGTCTCTCAGAGAAGTGTTGACCGGTCTGACGTGGACCCCCAACTACAGTCTGTAGTGAAGACTGAATTGGTTGAACTGAGTAACCTCCGGAAACCTGTCCTCTAGAGTAAGAACCATTAAACTCAACTCCCTTTCGAAACCTTTTTGATGTCAATGCCATGGTGAACTCATCTGGCTTCACTCCTTCCACCTCTACCACGAAATCTACCACTTCTTGGAAGGATTTTGCCGTAGCCGCTACCTGTAAGGCTGAAATCCGCAACTCTGACCTCAACCCTTCACGAAACGACGAATCCGCTCTTGTGGACTGAAACAAAGTTGGGTGGCATATCTGGATAGTGCACGAAACTAGCCTCATATGCAGTAACCGACATCCTACCTTGCTCTAGACTTAAGAATTCATCTCTTTTCCTATCCCTCAAAGTCCGTGGGATGTACTTCTCCATAAACAAGCTAGAGAATGATGCCCAAGTCATAGGTGTTGCCTCTGTCGGTTGACACTCCACATGTGATCGCCACCACATTTTGGCGTTCCCTTGAAACTGATAAGTCACAAACTCAACACCAAACCGTTCTACTATACCCATCTTGTGTAGTATCTCATGACAATGAACCAGAAAATTGTAGGCATCCTCAGATTCAGCACCCTTGAAGACTGGAGGTTTCAATTTAAGAACTTACTGAAAAGTTCATGCTGATCATTTGTCATTATGGGCCCGTAGTCAGACGAGGAAACGTGCCTATCTCCAATGAGGCATCCATGCGGGGGAGCCCCAGCAGCGGCATGTCGTACCTCTGAAACCGGAGGTGTTGGTGCAGAAAACACTGGAGGTGCCTGACCCTGATCAGATAACCCGCTAAGATAAGCAAGAACCTGATTGATCATCTCTGGGGTAGGTTGGGGTGGCAATTCCTCATTTTGCACTTGTTCATTCTCCCCTTCCTCACCCTCTCTTACTACTTCCTCAGTCGGTGGAGGAGTCACCGCCCTAGCATCAGATGGACTAGGTGCTCGTCCTCTTCCTCTAGAGGACGTCCTCCCACGACCTCTACCACGGCCTCTTGCCGCTGCTCTTCCTCGAGCCACAACCCCAGTGGCTGGCTCAGACGTTTCTTGTCTTGCCGGTGTTGGTGTTGGCGCAGTCGTTGCTCTAGTTCTAACCATCTGCGAAATAGAGTGAAGATGGTCAGATACCAATTTGTATCACCTAGATACCAATTGGATTCAAGTAGTAGCATGAAAGAAAGAAAGAAAGAATGGAATTTTCCTAAAGTCTTATAGCCTCTCAAAGAAAAGTAAAGGCGTCCCCCTACCGTTCCTTAAGACTCTACTAAACTCGTTCTTGTGTGATGAGACCAACGAACCTAATGCTCTGATACCAAGTTTGTCACGACCCAAAACCGAGCCGCGACTGGCACCCACATTTACCCTCCTATATGTGAGCGAAAACCACCAATCTAACCCTTATCATTTCAAATATATCAACAGAAAATAATGCGGAAGACTTAAACTAAACATTAATAAAAACCAATTCAATAAATTATTCCCCAAAATCTGGAAGTCATCATCACAAGAACATCTATCCTCAAATTTCTAAACTAAAAATGTCTAAGAAGCTAAAACACATAGAAAGCTAGTCCATGCCGAAAGCTCAAGGCATCAAGACTTGAAGAGAAGATCCAGTCCAAGCTAGAAGCATTAGCTCACCCTGAATTTCCGATGTGTAGTGAAGACTGGCTTGAATACTGTTGAGTCGAAGACGACGGCACGTTTGCTGCACTCCACAAATAACAAAGAAGAAAACATAAAAGTAGGGGTCAGTACAAAAACAAGTACTGAGTAGATATCATCGGCCAACTCAAAATAGAAAATAGTATAAACAAGTAATATCATAAAATCAACTATGATACTCAACATGTAGCAACAACAAGTACTATATCATTAACAATTACCGTCAAGTTCACACATGAGGACTCAAGCCTCAATACCATACTCATTTGGGAATTAGATTCATTAGATTGAGTATATTAACATCTTTCAAGATTCATTATCTTATTTCTCTTGTGTCGGTACGTGACACTCCGCTCCCTCATACATCTTTAATCCTCTTGTGTCGGTACGTGACACTCGATCCCCTACTACTATGTGTCGGAACGTGACACTCCGATCCCCTAAATCTACGTGTCGGTTCGTGACACCCGATCCCCTAAATCTACGTGTCGGTTCGTGACACCCGATCCCCTAAATCTACGTGTCGGTTCGTGACACCCGATCCCCCTAATACTACGTGTCGGTTCGTGACACCCGATCCCTAATTCTATGTGTCGGAACGTGACACTCCGATCCCCTAATCTCCTTCTATAATTCATCAAGCCTTCTTTCTTACCAAGGCATCATCAATCTCATTACTTTAGTTCATCACGCCTTCTTTTATACCAAGGCCTCATCATTAACAAGAGATTAGGTTTTATCAAGATTTGGGATTCAATAACTTCATCATGCTTAATATAATCACAATTATATAATCACATTCATGCAAGCATACGATCAAGCACTTAGCAGGGTTTACAATTTATCAATACATATCATTCGCTATTAAGAGTTTACTACGAATATCGTAAGAGAAACCATAACCTACCTCCACCGAAGACTAGTGATCAAGCAAGAAATTTCCAAGCTTGGTTCTTCTTTCTCGTTTTCCTCTCTCCAATTCGTTTCTCCTTCCCTCTCTGGTTCTTTATATTTTTCTTATTCAAACCCTCTTCTTTTTACCCTAATTAGCATGTAATTAAGAATAAAAGATGGCAATAATAACCCACTAATTAACTTAAGGTCACCTCTTTTAACCCCCAAGTAATTAGACTTATTAACCTTAACCCTCTAACTTTATAATTAAAGTAGGAATAGTCCAAAACGTCCCTAAAAACGTGTAAAGAAATCCGACCCAGACTGGATTACGCAACCTGTGACGGCCCGTCGTGCCTGCGACGGTCCGTCCTGCAGGTCGTCGCAAGGTTCAGAGACTCAATTTCCACCAAAGAGTCTGTGACGGTCCGTCACACCTGTGACAGTCCGTCCTGCCAATTCCGTTACGAAGTTCAGAGAGTCGATTTTCAGTACCATTTCAAATTTCTAAGTGTTTTTTTGAAACGAGATCCTGCGACGGTCCGTCGGCCCATGACGGTCCGTCGTGGGGTCCGTCGTTTCAGCCAGTTTTCCAGAAATAAAATCTGCTGCTCAAAACGACTAAACAGGTCGTTACACAAAATAAGATTCCGTTAACTTTCAAGTGTTTCTTTTCCCTTGCTTTTGTTCGAGTAAGAATTGAATCAACTTGTTCTCGTTTCTACTATTTTCTACTTAATCGGTTAGTATTCTTAATTAGCAATTTAATATTGGTCAGTCTTCTATTTTATTTTTAATTTTTTTGTTTTACATTTATTACTATTGTTGTGTGTTGGGAATAAAAGGAAGCACTCCTTATCTTTTCCCTATGTGTGTTGATATGTCTATGCCTATATTTTGTCCTTTTTATTTCTTATGTGCGTTGTTTATATATGTATATACGAGAGAAATTTGTTACTATGAACATTTTACATTACAATCATTATTCCATTGTATACGTCTTACCTCACTTATTCTAGCAGGTTTTGGACTTAAAGTTCAAGATGATGAAGAGTGACCTAGAAGAAATTTTGAAAAAAGCTTTGTTTATTTTAATATTGTGTATATTTTCATTTTTTTTATTTTTGTTACAATACGTGTATAACTCTAAAGCAACTCTTATATATGAAGCAATTTGGGGGATCGCCTAGGGTGGGGGAATTATGTGTTAATCATCTCTTTCCAAACTTACTTGTGTTAGAAAAGTATGCCAATAGGCTTGTAACTTGTTTGATAATCTTTGTTTAATAAAACGACTTTAATTCTAGTTAAAATAAAAAATAAATAAAGTAAAGATCATTTTTCAATTACTTGATTTAATCTCGTCTAAATTAAATGTTTGAAACTAAATCTTGTGTAAAGTGTTAACTGTCTCTTGCATGTAACTTTTATTTGATAATACTATAAATAAAATCAACCTCATGTTCTCAAATTATTTTAGATCCCTTTCTAAATTAAGTATTTTTGTATGTATAGAAATCTGCCCGGTTTATTCAATATTTATTTTTTAAAACAACTTTTCATGCAAATCATAGAATAAAACCAACAATCAATTTTCTCACATTCGCTACTTGGTTTTTTAAATAAAATCTTTTTTTTGCATCTGAAGTGATTATCGCCTTAAAATAGTATTGGTTTTCTAGCATTTTCCTGCATTTTGTAATTATTTGCTTAAAAATATATTTCAGCATTAATAATAAATCCATCAATATTTTATATATATATATATATATATATATATATATATATATATATAATTTTTTTGCATCAAAATAAACTAGTCGCTTACTTATAATAATTTCTGCATCAATTATAAATCTATTGTTGTTCTTAAAATAATTTTCTGCCTTAATAAATAATAATCTATTGTCCTATTTTTGCATTGATAGTTAATTTTTTCTGTTGTTTTAAAATACATATGCATGTGAGATCACAGTCCTTTGCCATTTGAATAAAATCTATCCTTTGCCATTTGAATAAAATCTATCATGTCACTAATTGTTGCTCACTTTAAAGTTAACACTAAAATTTACATTCATGTCATATTTTTGCCCTCATAATTAATCTTTGTTCTGTTATTATAACTTTGTATGCTCACGAACTTAGCATGAGAACCTTTCACAGATATTTGTTGTTTGCAAGCATGTCTAATTCATTTTTAGAGGCCAAATTGAGACTTGTATTGCCAAAATGACCGTCTTGTTTGCCTTATTTGTTTGACTTGGTGTCTAGGAGGGCCCTATATTATATTTTGTCTAAACCAACCCTTTAAGAGTCCAATGCCTCTTGGACATTAAGTTGGGACGATTAGGCACCATTTAGGTACGTTATGCATGAGGTGGTTGGGTATGGATAGTTGGCCCTATGGAGATGATGACATCGACTCAGGCTTGAAAGACAAACTTTAGTTTTGTCTGTCCCTATACGGCAGTCTATCGAAGAATAAAAAAAAAGTCGATGACTGATCCAAAAGTCTCTTAGAGTCTCCCTTCCCTTTTATCCCTTTACTTGTTTGTTTTAAATTATATTTATTTGGGATAGATTCAAATAAAAAATAATAAAATTGTTTTGCTTATTTATTTGTCTCATTTATATCCTCTCGCTTATCTCTTTATTAATTGTTTAGTATACCTATTTTATTGTTATCATTTAGTATCGCATATTGAAATATTAATTAAAATAATAATACGAGCTCTTTGTTCGATTTTTTTAACACATAGTCTCGTATGTTAAAATAAATAAAAAATAAACTTGATTGTTTATTTATTGCTATCACATAGCCTTGCATGTCTAAATTAATAAAAAAATAATAAAATAGTCTTAATTGTTTTATATTTGTTATCACTTAGCAAGCTTAAATAAATTAATAAATGAAGTGACCTTATTTGCTACTTCTAACCCCCACCTAGATTGCATGAGATACGGCCGGGACCCATATTTGTGGACCTTGAGGGATGCCTAACACATTCCCCTCGAGGTAATTTGAACCCTTACCGTGATCTCTGGCTCGTTGATCTTTTCTAGACTTAGTTAGGTTAGATAGGTGCCCTAACGCGCCTTAATTCGTTAGGTGGAGACTCCAAACTCAAAATCCCAAAAGAGTTGTTAGGTCGTACACAAAACCCGTTTTGCGAAAAATGAGGCGCGACAGAATGGCGACTCTGCTGGGGATATTAGGTTCTTAACATTACGTGTTTCATGTTTATTCGTGTGGGGTTTAACTTATTTGGTTATATCATTATTTGTTAGATGTTTATCATCTTTAGTTATCATTTTGTTGCCTTATTTACTGTGTTTTTTTCATGTTCCACCCCTTCCCTCTTCGTTATATGTTTATTACCATGTTTCAGCTTCCCCTTTTCACTTATTTGTTTACTTACATCGTTTATTCCCATACCCTCTTTCCTCATATGCGTGATTTTTTAATACCTTTATATGTTTAAATTTCTTTATTTATATATGCTAATTTATTTATTTACTGTTTTATAAACTGCCTATATATTACCACTTTCCAATTTAAATGCTAAGTGTATATTGCTTTGATAACCGGCATTCCGCTCATACTTCCCCCAATTGGGACCCTCTTCTTTTTTTATTTTGTTCTCGTGATATTGTGCCTTTGCACCTCTCACAACTACTCCAATTCTATTCAAATACCCATTATAGAGAGTCGGCATATGCGTGGACGTGACAGATAGTTTTACTACCGCGAAGCCAAGAGCCTCTCGCATAGAATCCCTTTCAAGTCCGTGTCAAGCAAAATCTTAGAAGTCCTGGTTAGGCCATACATGTTGCATGAGCCCTAGGTGGTTTGACCCTTGGTGTCAATCCACATAATTAGTAGCCACCCTCTCGACTAAAGGGCCCCAACACCCTTAGACAAATTGCACACTTATGTGTCAACGTGATCATAGTAATTAAATCAAGCCAACGTTGTCAAAATAGAGTTTAGAAGTCGTTTGTTACTTTGTTTGTAGAGTCATGGCTCACCCTCATTTTCCCAACACGCAAATGGTGGTCAAAGTTAATCCCATTTTGAAGACTTGGTGGGAAGATATTCAAAAAAATTTAGATTTAGAAGCAAATGAACTGTTAGGCGACCTCATTGATTTGATCTCCGTAGAGTCAGATTGTCATTTAATCAAGGCATTGTTGACATTTTGGGACACTAAGAGGTTAGTCTTTTAATTCAAGGACTTTGAGATAACCCCAAAAATTGAAGAGGTTGGAGGATTCCTGGGTCTCGAATACAAAGAGCGGGAAATGGTTGTTCCACACAAGCCAAGTCCAAGATCTTTTCTGAAGCAAATGGGCATTCGTCATAATCCAAGTCTACTTTGTCTGAAAAGGCTGGATTTCTTTAGAGTTCTCATATTCACGCTTTGGGGATGAGGAAGGTCATCAAAACTTTCACAGAGAATTTGCTTGCTCTTCTGCAAAATGGGAAAGATATCGTCTTAATGCATTCGTCGTCGCCCTATTAGGCTCATTGGTTTTTCCTAGAGAAAGAGGAAAGATCCACACTGGCTTATGTTACATGGTTCGTATGTTGGCTCGAGGTGGGAAAACCTTAGTCTTCATGATACTTGCGGAAATTCTAAGATCCTTGACTGCATGCACCAAAGGCAAAAAATACTTTGAGGGGTGCAACTTTCTGCTGCAACTTTAGGCCGTCGAACATTTCTACCAAAGAGCTAATAAAGTAGACATTGTTAGAGGGACTATGGGGAATATATTATCAACCATCGCCTAAGGATGACATATTTTATCTCCCCTTTGGAAACGGAGGATTGGTTCACATATCTAAGGGAGCGTTCATCCGTTAAAATCAAATGGAGGTATTATTGGTTGAAGCCACGGCGTGCCATCATAAGAGGAAATGAACTTTACTTTATCGAGCTTATCGTTTGAATGGTGTGCAACCATACACACCACTTCGAGTCCTTCGACAATTCGGACAGATCCAAACGATACCTCTGCAATCCCACATGAGCCACTATGGATATGACTTTGGGTTAGAATTACCGCAAGTGAACACTATACTGCGAAGATGGGAGAATATGATAACTATCGATGTTCAAGAGAATCGACCCTTCTTCACACCTGAATATTACGTATGGCTTTTAGAAGACGCAGAGCATAGAGATTTAAGCGAAGGAGGTCTTCCTGGTTTTGGCGATGAAAAGGAGAGATGGGATCGTAGCCTTTTCAACACCGATTATGACATCATCCCAGAAATGAGGAAGCATATTATGCCTAACATTGGAGAGCAACATAATTGAAGTTTTTCTTCTATATTCCCCATGTGTTATCCCTAGACCTTTAGTTATCTCTAGATTGATGTAATAAATAGAATTTATTTCAATAATTGAAAGTCGTTTTATTGTCTAACTCTAAACTCCAAATTGGCAAATAAGGCTTGAATTAATTATTGTGCATCACTTATGTGTCGCTTAGGCCTACCTCTAGATCAATGAGGTCCCATGCATTTAGGGCGTTTATCTCAAAACAACATGTTGCTATTATGATATTATCCTAACCCCCCTAACTCTCTTATGTTGATCTACTATTTTCCCATTTCCCAAGGTTGATCTGTCCTTCATCCTCGCACATACATGATCAAAAAGGACCCCCCTTCTCCTTCTTCTCAAAGAGCATGCTCCAAAGATAAAGGTAAAATGGTTGACGACAACAGCACCAATGAAAGGGTAGAAGCTTCTGAGGGAGGACAACTTCAAAATGATCTTGTCCTAAGACTTGAGCGCAAGATTCTAGAATTGAAAGAAGAGGTAGCCCACATGCGTGATTTGGCCAAGCTGTCTATCTCTCTTGCAACCCAATTTGGAGAAAACGTAGACAATTTTCCTCACACTAACCAAACAACCATGCCAAATAATCCTCCAATCAATATATCCCGACCTGAACCCACTCGTACAAATACCTTTCCACCACCCCAAGCCCAAAATACCCAAGTTCCATTCCACCACTATTACCAACAAACCAAGCCAACCTTTCCAGAAACAACCCCAAGTGCAAATCTCCCATATACTCTTGAAAAAAACAACCTCAATTCAATATACGTGGAAACTTCCCCTCTGACCCATGACCTCCATGAATCAGAGTCCCCCACCAAGAGGACATTCTAATAAAAAAATCCGACTGAGAGATTAGGCATCTTGACAAACAGGGTGCAACATGTTTAATGAAACAAGAGGTTAGGAGAATTGAGCTACGAGGATCTGTGTATGCACCCTAATGTAGAACTTCCCGAAGGATACAAGCTTCAAAAATTTGAGATGTTCAATGGCATTGGGGATCCCAAATCCCACCTACGAATGTACTGTGACAAACTTGTAGGGGTGGGAAGAGACAAGAGGATACTCATGAAGTTGTTTATGAGGAGTCTTACTGGGGAGGACCTAGCATGGTATATTGATCAAGACTCGCGAAAATGGGTAGAGTGGGTATATATGGCAATGGATTTCATGAACAGGTTTGGTTTTAATATAGAAAATGCACCTGATTGGTTTTACATTCAAAATTTGATGAAGAAACCGAGTTAATCCTTTAGAGAATATGCCATAAGATGGAGGTCTGAAGCGGCTAGGGCCAGAACCCCTATGGAGGAATTTCAGATGAAAGACTACTTCATACGTGCCCAAGAACCACAATACTATGACCGAATGATGCTGATGGCTGAAAAGAGTTTCGTTGAATTCATCAAACTAGGCGAAAGAATTGAAGAAGCCATAAAGAATGGGACTATCATCAACTTGGAGGCTTTACAAGAAACCAACAAAGCTCTGCAATATGGTGGAATGACAGAAAATCGAAAGAAAACAGGTTCTGTAATGATGGCTCATGGAACCACGACCCCTTTGAGGCACAAGACAACAAACCCACCCCCATCCCTATACCCTCACAACCCATACCCTCAACATCCCTCAGATCCACCCCCTATATCTCCCCAACCCATTCCAATATATTACCAAAACAATCCCCCTCAATATTTGCATACCTCATATCCTGTCTATAATTTTCAACAACACACTTCCAAACTCCACCACCCACTCAGACACCAAATTACCAAAACAGACCTCTCTATGAAAGAATACCTACAAAAAATTATACCCCTTTGGCTGAACCCATAACACAACTTTATGAAAGACTGAAACAGGCTGGGTACTTCTCCCCAATTCCTGCATTACCTGTGGATGTTTGCGCAAAATGGTACGACCCTAACAAGGTCTACGCCTACCATTCTGGGATGAAGGGTTACACTACCAACGTTTGCAGAGCCCTCAAGGATAAGGTTCAAATGTTGATTGATACAAAACCATCCAACTCAAGGATCGTACACCGAATGTTGCAAATAATCCTCTCCTAACCATCAGGTCAACATGGTGGAAGTTGGTGATGTCTGGGATTGGGAAGAATCGATCTG
Organism: Solanum peruvianum; assembly: GCA_027705065.1. Lineage (NCBI taxonomy): Eukaryota > Viridiplantae > Streptophyta > Magnoliopsida > Solanales > Solanaceae > Solanum > Solanum peruvianum. The sequence continues at coordinate 16,339,636 of JAKWJD010001759.1, forward strand.
GACCCTCGAAACAGAAGAATCCACGTCTCCACCACCCAAGCACCGATAATAGTGCAAGGACTCGCCCCATTTGAAGTAGAAGTTGCCGCACCGATACCACCATTCACTGTCTATAGGGCATGTTCCCCAATACAATGTGATACACATGTTGTACTTTGGGATTACAACAAAAGAAAAACGAAAGTGGAAGAGACAGATGTTGCAACAAGGGTCATCAGATCTGGAAGAATATACACTTCTGAAAATTTGGTTCAGGAAAGCTCTAGAGAATCCAAAGCACCAGTCGTAGAGCTTGAAGATCAGGGTATTTGGAAAAAGGTTCAATATAAAGAATGCTCTGTCATTGAGCAGCTGAGTAAAACCCCATCCCAAATATCAATTCTGGCATTACTGCAATCTCCCAAAACTCATCGGAATGCCCTTCTGAAGATCCTTGTTGAAGCTTATGTCCCATCTAACATTACTCATGTAGAGGTAGCCCAAATGGTGGGGCAGGTCTTTGAGGCTTACAAAATATCTTTTCACAAAGATGAGCTGCCACTCGAAGGAACAACCCACAATAAAGCTCTGTACATTTCAGTTCAATATCAGGATATGGTGATAAACAAAGCATTAGTTTATGCAGGCTCAGGTTTAAACATTTTCCCTTTGAGCACACTGACGAGGCTAGGCGTGGATAGTGCAAAAATTCACACATGAAAGATGAATGTCAAAGCATTTGACGGCTCTCAAAGAGGCACTATTGGGGAGATAACCTTGGACATGCTCATTGGTCGTGTCACTTTCCGAATAGCTTTCCAAATCTTGGATATCCCTTCATCATATAACTTATTGTTGGGTCGTCCATGGATTCATATGGCTGGAGCGGTCCCATCTACTCTTCACCAATGCTTGAAGTTTGAATAGGATTACGAAGAGGTTGTAGTCCGTGGAGAAAAAGGGCATCCTGTATACACGATTGAATAAAGAAATCATATGGATGGTGAAATGTACCATACAGTGGAGCTTTTTGGTAATATTTAGTTGCAACCTTGCTTTAGCCAAAAAATTATAGATATGATGGCCTGGTTCGGTTTCGAGCTTGGGAAAGGTTTCGGGGCTGAATTGCAAAAGATAGACGAACCTATACAATCGGTTCAACATTCCACCACTTTTGGATTGGGATATAAGTACACTACCGAAGAATGGATCCATTGGCAACCACCTAGAGATGGGTACTACTATCCATTCAAGAAACCCATACCACCATTGCATTAATCATTTCGATCAGCAAGTTTCATGGGAGGAATTATTGATGAGATCTCAAACGAATTGAATGGGTTGTCGCTAACAAAAAAAGAGGGGAAAGTTTGCAACGTCGTGATCAACGAGGAGGAGAAAGGGGGACCTAGAGGAAGCAAGGAGTCAAAGATCAGCGTCAGCAACGACTCCATCCAGACCTCGTCGAGCATCTAGGTAGCCTTGGAAGATGTTTTCTATCAAGTATAAAAAGTGTTTTCAATAAACGTTTTAATTTTCATCCCTTGTATTGTTTTCAAATGATAACTTATGAAACTTTCAATTATTTATCAATAAAGTTCTTTTCCCCATTCATCTATTTGTACCTTATATTTAATTGTTCTCTATTTTTCTTTCTCACTAGCAAAATCCACTATAAAAATGTTGAATCTGAGACTATGGCATACAATAAGATTGCTTAACTTAACATTAATTACTTAGAAGAAGTCGAAGACGATGAGGTTCCTGAGGAGTTAATCAAAAGGGTTGAGGAATTCGAGGAAAAACTCAATCCAAACTTGGTAGAGATAGAAGTGGTGAATTTGGGAAATGCAGAGTGACACAAGAAACCCGAGTAAGCATCCATATGACAAAAGAAGACAATAAAGAGTATACCGAGTGTCTGATAGAGAATAAGGATATTTTCGCATGGTCATATGCATACATGACCGGGCTAAGTACTTCAATCGTAGCCCATAAACTGCCGACTGATGCAGCATGTCTTCCGGTAAAGCAGAAGCTGAGAAAGTTACAAGCCCCAGTTGATTCTGAAAATCAAAGAAGAAGTACAAAAGCAATTAGATGCTGGGATCCTCCAAGTGACAGAATACCCAACTTGGCTTGCAAATGTCGTTCCAATGCCCAAGAAAGACGGCAAGGTCAGAGTTTGTGTGGATTTCCGGGATCTCAATAAAGCTAGCCCTAAAGATAACTTTCCATTACCAAACATACACATACTGATTGATAATTGTGCTAAGAATGAAACTCAATCATTTGTGGATTGCTTCGCAGGCTATCATCAGATTGAGATGCACAGAGACGACGCTGAGAAAATTGCCTTCATCATGCCTTGGGGCGTCTCTAACTACAAGGTGATGCATTTTGGATTAAAGAATGTTGGGGATACGCACATGAGGGCAATGTCTACTTTGTTTCATGATATAATCCATAAGTAAATTGAAGTTTATGTGGATGGCGTCATCATCAAATCAAAGGAAAGTTCAAATCATCTGGAGGAATAACAAAAATTCTTTACCAGGCTACGCAAGTACAATCTGAAACTGAATCCGTCAAAATGTGTCTTTGGCATGCCTATTGGAATTTTAGGTTTCATTGTCAGTCGTCGAGGTATAGAATTGGACCCATCAAAGATCAAAGTCATTCGTGACCTTCCCCCGCCAAAGAGCAGGAAGAAGGTAATGAGTTTCTTAGGCCGACTTAACTACATTAGTCATTTCATAGCTCAGTCTACCGTCATCTGTGAGCCTATCTTCAAGCTGTTAAAAAAAATGTTGTGGTGAAATGGACAAGCGAATGTCAACGGGCATTTGACAAGATCAAAGACTATCTATCCAATCCTCCTGTGTTGGTTCCACCAGAGTCAGGTAGACCATTACTATTGTATATTTCAGTATTGGATAATGCTTTCAGTTGCATTTTGGGACAACACGATGAAACAAGGAGGAAGGAAAAAGCAATATATTACATGAGCAAGAAGTTCATTTCGTGCGAAGCCCGATATTCTCTATTGGAGCGCACCTGTTGTGCTCTAACATGGGTTTCCCAAAAGTTACGACATTACCTCTCATCGCATAGTACTTATTTAATTTCAAGGATGGATTTTTTGAAGTATATCTTTCAAAAGCCCATGCCCACAGGGTAACTGGCAAAATGGCAGATATTGTTGAGCGAGTTTGACATAGTGTATGTCACGCAAAAAGCAGTGAAAGCACAGGCATTAGCAAACCACATGGCAGAGAATCCAATGGACGATGATTACATCCGTTGAAGACCTACTTGCCAGATGAAGAGGTGGACTTTGTGGGAGAGGACATTTCTGAAAAATATGATGGATTTAGAATGTTCTTTGATGGAGCTGAAAATCTGAACGGATTCAGCATCGGGGCTGTTTTGATCTCACCCACCGAGCAACATTATCCGGTATCAGCAAAACTAAGATTCCTTTGCTCAAATAATATGGCCGAATACAAAGCTTGCACACTAGGTCTCCGACTGGAGATTGACTTGCATGTCCAGGAAATGCTAATAATAGGGGGTTCACACATATTGATCCATCAGGTTTGAGGTGATTGGGAAACAAAAAATCAAAAGTTGTTACCATATTTAGAGTGGGTGCGGAGGCTACGTAAAAGATTTGTCAAAACAGAATTCAGACATGTACCAAGGGTCCAAAATAAATTCGCAGATGCCTTAGCCACTCTGTCTTCCATGATTCGACACCCTAATCAGAATTACATTGATCCTATTCACATTTACATACATGAACAACCAGCTTATTGTTTCCATGTTGAGGAAGAGCCTGATGGAAAGCCCTGGTACGATGACATTAGAGGATATTTGAAGAGTGGAGAATACACAGAAGATGAAACAAATGTACAAAAGCGTACAATTCAAAGGTTAGCAAACAAAATTATTTTAAGTGGGTCAATCCTCTATAGGATAACTCCCGATTTAGGGGTGCTAAGATCCGTCGAAACAGGAGAGGCTCGCAGGCTGGTCGATGAGATACATGCAGGCACCTGTGGCCCTCACTGAACGGTTTTACATTAGCAAAGAAGATTCTGAGATCAGGATATTATTGGCTAACTATGGAGACAGACTGCATTCGCAACGTCCAGAAATGTCGTCAATGTCAGACTTACGCAGATATGATTCGAGTACCCCTCCCCCCAACGAACTCCATGTCACTAGTTCACCTTGGCCGTTCGTAGCATAGGGCATGGATGTCATTGGTCCAATCGATCCTACAACATCCAACGGGCACAGATTCATTCTTGTCGCAATTGACTATTTCACCAAGTGGGTTGAGGCCACCTCCCACAAATCAGTGACAAAGAAAGTTATGGATGACTTTGTCAAAAATAAAATATTTTGTAGGTTTGGAATTCCTGAGTCAATCATCACCGACAACGGCACCAACCTAAACAGTGATCTAATGATATCAATGTGTGAGAAGTTCAAGATCAGTCATCGAAACTCTATAGCATACAGGCCACAAATGAACAGGGCTGTTGAGGCAGCAAACAACAACATCAAAAGGATATTGTGCAAGATGATTGATAACCACAAACACTGGCAAGAAAATCTACCTTTCGCATTGCTGGGGTATCGTACTACAACCAGAACTTTCAGCAGGGCCACGCCTTACTTCTTCATATACGACACTAAAGTTGTGGTACCCGCCGAAGTAGAGATACCTTCCCTAAGGATCATTCAAGAAGCAAACTTGAGTGACGCTGACTGGATACAAGGTCGGGCAGAGAATTTGGCATTAATAGATGGAAGAAGAATTAACGGCATTTGTCATGGTGAGCTCTACCAGAATAGAATGGCCAGAGCTTTCAACAAGATAGTCAAACCTAGACATTTCTCACCTGGGAAACTAGTTTTGAAGCGGATTTTCCAAATCAAGAGGAAGCAAAGGGTAAATTCTCACCAAACTGGCAAGGTCCGTACATAGTATCTCGAGTACTGACAGGTGGGGCCCTCATACTTGCAGAAATGGATGGAGAAGTCTGGCCAAAACCTATCACTTTAGATTCTTTGAAAAAATATTACATCTAGAGATTTATTCATGCTCTTTGTAATTTGGAACTACGTCAGACCTGATTCCCGTTTAAGAGGGGATACGTAGGCGCTCCTATGGGGTTCGGTCTTATATTAAATAAAACTTTCATTTTCCCCTTCTATTGATAACTGGGGCAGAATTTTTGAGAGGATCTCAAAAATTCCATCAAGATTTCTCCTTGCACTACTTCAAACTGAGGCAGAATTTTTGAGTAAACTCAAAAATTTCGCCAAAAGTATTTCTTCTCAACAAGCAGTCAGCTTACAACGAAGATCAGAACAATAGCTCTACTTTTGAGTCAGGTGTTGTAAAGTCTCAACCTATGCCGTGGTCAAGGATTCGACATCAGTTTTTACTAAATGATAATTTTAAAATCTTTCAAAGTTCCTCTACCTTTTAATGAAAAACAGATGCCCGGAGAGGTGTGGATAGCGGGTCAAAAGAGAACACATCAGACGAAGCAGATCAACCTTCCCCCCATTTTTTAAACTCATGAATTTTCTTTGAATGTAGATAAAACAGTCACTTACGCAATAACATCTCAAATATCGCTCTAAGTACAACAAATCGCAACTTGAAGGCACGTTTTCCAACAAGAGGAATGTCCAAGATACCGCTCGCCCTCAAGCAAACTACTGTGCTGGCAAATTATATTGTGCCCAATATTGCATCATTTGCACCTACGCCCGATATTACATTATGCTCAAAGAACTGCATCAATATATTATGCTCGAGATCACAGAAATGCATCATTGCATGTGTTCGATATTGCATGTGCCCAATAATGCATGTGCACGAAGAAATGCATCATTGCATTGTGCCCGATAATGCATGTGCCCAAAAAAATGCATTATTGCATGTACCCGAAGAAATGCATCATTGCATGTGCCCGAGTCAAATTAAGTCACAAGTATCAATAGATGCCAAAAACAACTGTTACGTTCTCTTTACTCATTATTTATATTCCAAAGGCGTCATCCTCCAAAGGCATCATCTTTCATGGCCTGCGGACTTCATGTCGTGGCCTAAGGACTTATTTTATGCTTACAATGTTCCTAAGGTATCATAGCCTAAAGGCATCATCCTCATAGCTTGCGGACATCATATCATAGCCTAAGGGTTTAATTTCTGTCTATCATGATCTGAAGGTGTCATAGTCTAAAGGCGTCATTTCATGGCCTGCAAACAACATTTTCATGACCTGAGGATACATTTTGTGTATCATGGTTCTAGACATCATAGCCTAAGACATCATTTTGCATGGTCTTAAGGGAAACATTCATGGTCAATATGGGAAATTGCATCATGTTTATATTTACCACTTATTCAGCTCTAAACACTCTATTACAAGTTACAGTTGTGCAGATTACAGACAAAATTGCCTTCTGAAAGGTTGTTCCCTTGCTTACAAACGAAGGCTCCGACAAATTCTTGGCTACTCGCATTATCGTTTTGGCTACTCAGCTACCATGAAGATATCTTCCAATTCAACTCGCCATTGTGACCTACTGTCTCTTTATCTAGGCTCATCCGCCTTACAATGCGACATTTAGGCTCGTCCGCCTTACAATGCAACATCTACACTTGTCTGCCTTACAACGCGATATTTAGGCTCATCCGCCTTACAATGCGACATCTAGGCTCGTCCTCCTTACAATGCGACATTTAAGCTCATCCTCCTTATAGGATATTTAGGCTCGTCCACCTTAAAACAACAATTAGGCTTGTCCATCTTATAGGACATTTAGGTCGTCCGCCTTAAAAAACATTTAGGTCGTCCGCCTCAAAATGACCTTTAGGATCGTCCGTCTCATAGAACATTTATGTTCGTCCGCTTTATAAGATATTTAGGTCGTCCGTCATAAAATGACACTTAGGCTCGCTGTTAAAATGACGTTTAGACTCTCCTTACAACTAGACATTTTCCTTATATTATTATATCTCTATACTATGAGATCTATTCGAGGTTGACTTTAACCTTCGGAGATGGGTTGCAATTCTTCAACAAGTTAAGCCAAAGTGTACGAGGACATCTCAAAGCAGATGCTTCTTATCACCTCTTGTCATTTATTTAGAACTCAAATTTTGCCATTGTTGGTCATACTTTATCTATTTATAAGCTGACATTTTTATCTAGAATTTGCAGATCTGATCGATCGCCCCTCGATTACAATTATCATGCTATCATCTATCACAACAAAGACCCTATCAATTCTTTGCTACTCATACTCCGAACCTTGATCAAAGGCTGATAACTTGCTTTTCTGTCATAGCTCTATTAGACTCTCCATCTCTCTTCTCGCTGCTCTAATCTTATCCATTAAAGCCGATATCGTGCCTTTCAAATACCTTAGCGCTCTTTCAATTTTATAGAGTTTCATTTGCTGTTGAATCTACAACTACACATGACCTGATTCTCGTATAACTAGAGATATGTAGGCGACTTAATACAAAAGTCTCGATCGTACCCTTTTTCAACTCTATATCGTTTCAATCGATTCAACTAACATCTCTCGTCGGTCGGACAAAAACGGTTACTTAGTCAACATTGGTTGCCTGACAATTCATTCTTCATTCTAAATCAAGCAAGGGGCAGCTGTTGACACCCAATTTTGACCGACCTTTGACCCTTTTAGGATTACTATTCAATTAAATACGTATTTTAAAATCTATTTAAAGTTTAGAATTTTAATCAATTTTGTATGAAAATGATATACTAGTATGTTCATTTAATAAAATTATTGTAAATATTATTAAATATTTTAAAAATAATTAATGAATTTCAAATGTTTTAAAAATTTAAATGATTTAAAATTGCATAAAAATATTTTAATGTAGTATTTTAATTATATATTAATTCCTACACTTTGCTTAAAATTATTTAAATTCTAGCCTATTCTATTATAATTTCTTCCAATACTAGCCACTCCAATTAAATTTTTATTACAATCATAGTCACTCTTTCGTTTCAATTCTAGCCAATTTAATTGCAATTTTAGCCATTGCAATTCTCCAACCAATTTGATTTCACTTTTTCATCTTTTAATCTCATCCATTCATCTTAAAAAATTATTCCTAGATCTAATCCTAGCCCTTCATTTCAAATTTAGATCATTTGAGATCAAATCCTTCTTTTAATCTATCAAATAAGTAAACCTAAAATTTATTCCCATTCTTTCCCTCTCTTCTCCAAAAATCAGCCGCCAGAACCCCCTCTCCTCTCCATTTTTTCCGGAGAATGCCAGAGGTGGCGACTCCCCACCCTCTTTTTCCGCAACCGCCCTTCTCCCTCTCCTGCCGCCCTTCCCTCTTCTCTTTTCCCACCGGAGAAGCCATCAGCCACCCCTCCACCGCCACCCCTCTTCCCCACGTCCTTCTCCCTTCTCTCGCCGTTCCCTTTTCTCCCTCTTTCTCACCATTGCCTTCTCTCCCCTTCCATATTTTATCTTCCCCTTCATCTGCTCCTTTCTCTTCTCTTTTTGCAGGCAACAGGCGAAGCAGTAGCAGCAGCAATGGAGGTGTCCAGCAGCAGCCTGGCGAGACAACAATTGCTGCTCCGGCCAGCAACGCTGGATGACAACAACTCCCACCCCATTTCGTCATAATACGAGGGTTGAAATTATTGAAGACGAATCTTTATAGATCCGTCCAGGTCTGTCCTATTTTTAGTTAGATTTCATTTTAACAAATTTCTTAGTGTTGAGTGATTTCAATGCATACTTCACTTGTTAAAATCAGTATTTTATAAGAAATTCATCTTAAGTGTGTGTTATTGTTTGTGAGTCTCTGAATTATGTTCTTTTGAATTCTTGATACACCATAATAGGTTAGTCTTTTGGAGTGAACTACTACATGCTAGAATTTGTTATTACTTAGGTTTTATTAATATCATGCACTCAATTTTGTATTAAAATCGAAAGGTTTGTGTTTGCTTGCTTAATTATTCTCTTTTAGTGAATGTTGAAATTGATTTAGTGGATCTTGATAGCAGATTTGATATAATCGTTTGAATGTTTCTTCAGTTATTGGATTGGTTTGTCCATTTGTTTATCATGATCCGTAAAATGTGTTAATATTAATTAATTTTCTCCTCTTTCCGTTTAAGACTTGCCTAGTAGATTTTTAGTACTATATTTTTTTGTATAATTGTGATATTTTCCCTTCCTTGATATAACATTTTTAAAAATCATTATTTTTATTATTTCTGATCATTTAAGTAGAATAATCTCAACTAAAGTGGCTAAATTTTTGCTTTATTTGGTAGAATAACAAGTTGATTAAAATAAGTCTGATTTCGTTCTCATTCCTTAATAAGGATGATATTTGTAATGACCCGATAAGTTATTGTTGAGAATTTTGAACTATTCGTTTAAATTTAGTTAAATAATTGATGGGTAATTGTAGATAATTGACTAAATAGATAGTTAATGGGTTAAAGTGATAATTTATTTAAGATTCTATACCTTTTGGCCCATATATAATAAAAATAAGTAAGTAAAAATTATCATAATTATACATAATTAATTTAGAAAAAAAAATATAAAGAAAGGGAAGAAACAAACCTTGTGTGGCGACGTCCAAGAGAGCAGCATGGAGAGCTTCAAGTAAGCAAAATTTTTACCCAATTTCAACTCTTTTGTAGACTTAAATAAATTACTCATTATAGGAGTATTATTATATAACTACAATAATTATTGTAAAAGCAACAAAATGGGAGGAGGAGAAAATTTTTGCTTGGTATGAAATTTATGATCTGGAAGATTGGACAAATTAATAATTAATGTTATTTATTTTTATATAAAAATTGTTATTGGAGAATTACGATGCATGGTTGGCCATTAATAGTCTAATGATAGAGTTATAAGAATTGGGTTTGATAAAGTGAGGAAAATAATTAATTTTAATAACAGATTGCTTAATTAGTATGTAGTTTTATTTTACTTTTGGAATAAATTATTAAATAAAAGTACTAGTCATATATATGATTGACTCATATTTTGGAAAGTGTGAAGTTGGGTTGATAATCATCAACAATTAATTTTGTTGAAATCGCTTTTTGACTCTGTTATATTGATATTAGTAGAGGGAAATTTGAGACTAAATCCTAGGCTTGAAATTATGAAAAGATGAGAGTTCATATGTTAATTGGTATCTAGATTTAGAAACTTTATTATAAATTCGGATGAGTTTTGGCTCTAGGATACATATAGCAATATGGGTGTTGTTAGTTTTGAAAGCTTAGTGTGATTATGTATGTGAATAGATTGCTTTGAGTTGGAAGCTCAACAAATGGGAAAGGCTCAAGTCCCGAAGTGATTGTTCTACTATTTGAGGCAAGTGAATTTCTAAACTCTTGTTAAGTGTATGAAATGCGTGTATTTCCTTGTGGTATATGTTTGGGAGTAACGGGATAAATTATGGGTTGACTTGTTCACATTGATTAATTCTAATGATGAAAAAATGGATAACAAAAGACAATGTGATTAATTATTTATGTGTGATGTGTTGAGAAAGGAATGAAGTCTTGTAGAATCATTGTTTATGTGATTTCATGTTTGTGTGGTTGTGAACTGTGCGATGTTATGAAAATGATCATCTCCTCATTATTTGTGTGAACTTGTCATCTGCATTATTCTGAGGCATTGGGTGTGACAAGTGTTATGTGCATTGAGAAAGAATGAGTAGTTAAGATGATGTGTATTTCGAGGGATGTATCGCACACCACGATGGATACTATATTTCAAGGGACGTATCGCGTGCCGCGATGGTTACTATTATCGAGGTTCGTGCCGTGCGCCGCGACAGATGCATGGACAGATATGTCCCCCATAGGTCTCGGACTGAGAGACAGCGGTCGTGTATAACTAGGTCAGACATACATCATTATACTTGACATTGCATTCCATTGCATTGCACATACTTATCATTAATGAACTTGATATTGTGTTTTACTGATCTTATGATTGACTTTCTGCGGAACTTGTGATTGTTGAATACTAAGCTTGTTATTGAGGATATGTAAAGCGTTGTTGTTGAGGATATGTAATTTGTTGGAGTATTAATATAGAGGATGTGTTATTTGTTGAACTGTTGTTAAGGACATGTCTAAGTAGAGTCTTGAGGATCTGTACGGAGACGTCTGTACTTATCTTCGAGAGGCTATAGTGACTTTTACGAAAAATCTTCACTTCTTGGATCTCAATCGTGTGTATTTGGTTTAGTTTTGACTATCATCGCTTCATTCCATTCCCTCTCATTTTGTGATGACTCATGTGTAGTTCTTCATATCAGTAGTTGGTGTTGCGTATGGATTGAATGATAGATTTGGTACTAGGGTTGGAGTGATATACTTATGAAAATGATTTGTGGTTCGATAATTGAAAGTGAACCAATTAAATTGATGGCAAGATAATGTTCAATGCAACTTCAGAAGACACAACAAGATAAATTGTCATAATATGTATGAGTTGCTTAGCGAATGATAAGAATGTTGTTACACCAATGGAGGTCAGATCCTCTTTTGTGGTTTTATAGATTGAGTGTATACCAAAGGTGGTTATGAAATGACTATTACAATGGTACCAATTCTTACTTGGTTAAAGTTATGTTTTTTTTTGCTACTCTTGTTATGGACTTGATCTATAAAAGAATGCACATCACGTTAGATGAGAACCCAAACCAATTTGGTAACGTATTATATATAGTTAATTAATGGCTAGAAACGTGTGTGCTATTTGGGTATAATCTTCTCGATAGGTATGATGTGTTCTAGTGGTGGATTTAACAGACTTCACAATATGGCACTATTGGTAAATGAAAATGGATATGTTTATTGTGAAGCGTGAATAATAAATACCTAAAGAGTTATTAGTTGTATCATATGTTCAGATATTAGATTTCGTGTTGAATAAGGTTTGAGAAACCAACTAGTTTGTTACTACGGATGCTTGAGCTAAGAGTAATTTATAAGGAAGCATTTAGTGGTGGATCTTCAGTACGATATTAATGTGTTGAGTTGAGAAGTGTATTCAGAGGGTTCTAAATGAGGATCAATAATTTCATCTTAAGGTCCAAGGGAATGGATAGATACCATAATGGCAAGCTTATGGGTAAATGAAGTCTCAGAGAGTTGTAACGACCTGTTTAGTCGTTTTGAGCAGCAGATTTTATTTCTGGAAAAACTGGCTGAGACGACGGTCACCACGACGGACCGTCATGAGCACGACGGACCGTCGAGGGTGTCTCGTCCCAGGATACTTAGAATTCTGAAATTGGATACTGAAAATCGACTCTCTGTAAATTGTGACGGACCTGCAGGACGTGGCGTCACATCCACGACGAACCGTCGTGAGTTTTCGTTGCAAAAAACTTCAACTTTTGAGAATTTGGTACAAGAAACGAGTTTCTGACCGTCATGACGGAGGTACAGGACGGACCGTCACAGGTGTGACGGGCCGTCACAGGCCACTTGAGTTTGAGGGGGCTGCGACGACCTATGTGACGGACCGTCGCAGGTACGACGGCCCGTCACAGGTTGTGCAAATCCCAGGCAGAATAGGATTCCTCTACACGTTTTAAGGGTCGTTTTGGACTATTCTTTCCTTAATTATAAAGATTGAGGGGTAATATTAATAAGTCTAATTACTAGGGGGTTAAAAGAGGTAACCTTAAGTTAATTAGTGGGTTTTATTGTCCTCTTTTAGTCTTAATTATATGATAATTAGGGTAAAGGAAAGAGGGTTTGAATAAAACAAACAGAAAGAACCAAGAGAAAGAGAGGAATCGATCGAGAGGCTGAGGAGAAAACAAAGCTTTGGAAATTCTTGCTTGATCACTAGTCTTCGGTGGAGGTAGGTTATGTTTTCATGCTATTCGTAGTAGACTCTTAATAGCGCATGATATGTATTGGTAGTATTGTAAACCTGTCTATATGCTTAATTGTATGCTTGCATGAATATGATTATGTGATTTTGATAAAACAAGCATGATGAAAACCATTGAATCCCAAATCTTGAAAGAAACTTTAATCTATGTTATTAATGATGATGCCTTGGTATAAAAGAAGGCTTGATGAATTGAAGTAATGGGATTGGTGATGCCTTGGTATAGAGAAGGCTTGATGAACGAATTGAATGAGGTTAGTGGATCGGAGTGTCACGTTCCAACACATAGTATTAGTGGATCGGAGTGTCACGTTCCGACACATAGTATTAGTGGATCGGAGTGTCATGTTCCGACACATAGTATTAGTGGGATAGGTGTCACGAACTGACACATAGAATTAGGGGATCGGAGTGTCACGTACCGACACATATAGGGGATCGGAGTGTCACGTTCCGACACATATAGGGGATCGGAGTGTCACGTTCCGACACATATAGGGGATCGGAGTGTCACGTTCCGACACATATAGGGGATCGGAGTGTCACGTTCCGACACATATAGGGGATCGGAGTGTCACGTTCCGACACATATAGGGGATCGGAATGTCACGTTCTGACACATATAGGGGATCGGAGTGTCACGTACCGACACATAGTGGTAGGGGATCGGAGTGTCACGTACCGACACAAGAGGAAGAAAGATAATGAATCTTGAAAGATGATAATATACTCAACATAATGAACTTAATTCCCAAATGAGTATGGTATTGAGGCTTGAGCCCTCATGGATGAACTTGATGGTACTTGTTGACGATTATAATACTTGTTGTTGCTACATGTTGAGTTTATAGTTGATTTATAATATTACTTGATATATATTATCTTCTATTTTGAGTTGGCCGATGATATCTACTCAGTACTTGTGGTTGTACTGACCCCCTACTTTTATGTTTTCTTCTTTGTTATTTGTGTAATGCAGCAAACGTTCCGTCAACTTCAACTCAACAGTAGATCTAGCCAGTCTTCACTACCTTCGGAAATTCAGGGTGAGCTAATGCGTCTAGCTTGGACTGGGTCTTCTTCTTCAAGTCTTGATGCCTTGAACTTCCGGCATGGACTAGCTAGTATTTGTTTTAGCTTCTTAGACAGTTTTAGTTTAGCAATTTGAGATAGATGTTCTTGTGATGATGACTTCCAGATTTTGGGGATAATAATAATAGTTTGAATTGTTTTATTAATGAGTTTAAGTCTTCCGCATTATTTTCTGTTGACATTGTATTAAAATGATAAAGGTTTAGATGGGTTGGTTCGCTCACATAGGAGGGTAAATGTGGGTGCCAGTCGCGTCCCCGATTTGGGTCGTGACAAACTTGGTATCAGAGCATTAGGTCCGTTGGTCTCATCACACAAGAACGAGTCTAGTAGAGTCTTGAGGAACGGTAGGGGGACGCCTTTACTTTTCTTTGAGAGGCTATAGGACTTTAGGAAAATTCCATTCTTTCATTCTTTCTTTCGTGCTACTACTTGAGTCCAATTGGTATCTAGGTGATACAAATTAGTATCTGACCATCTTCATTCTATTTCGCAGATGGTTAGAACTAGAGCAACGACCGCACCAGCAGCAACAACGGAAAGACAAGAAACGACTGAGCCAGCCACTGGGGCTGTAGCTCGAGGAAGAACAGCGGCAAGAGGCCGTGGAAGAGGTCGTGGGAGGACGTCCTCTAGAGGAAGAGGACGAGCCCCTAGCCCATCTGATGCTAGGGCGGTGACTCCTCCACCGACTGAGGAGGTAGTAAGAGAGGTGAGGAAGGGGAAACTGAACAAGAGCAGAATGAGGAATTGCCACCCCAACCTACCCCAGAGATGATCAATCAGGTTCTTGCTTACCTTAGCGGGTTATCTGATCACGGTCAGGCACCTCCAGTGGTTTCTGCACCAACACCTCCGGTTTCAGAGATACGACATGCGGCTACTATGGCTCCCCGCATGGATGCATCATTGGGAATAGGCACATTTCCACGTCTGACTACTGGGCCTATTATGACAAACGATCAACATGAACTTTTCAGTAAGTTCTTGAAATTGAAACCTCCAGTCTTTAAGGGTGCAGAATCAGAGGATGCCTACGATTTTCTAGTTGATTGTCATGAGCTACTACACAAGATGGGTATAGTTGAGAGGTTTGGTGTCGAGTTCGTGAGCTATCAGTTTCAAGGGAACGCCAAAATGTGGTGGCGTTCACATGTTGAGTGTCAACCAACAGAGGCACCACCTATGACTTGGGAATCATTCTCTAATTTGTTCATGGAAAAGTATATTCCAAGGACTTTGAGAGATAGAAAAAGGGATGAGTTCTTGAGTCTCGAGCAGGGTAGGATGACGGTTAACGCATATGAGGCCAAATTCCGTGCATTATCCAGGTATGCCACCCAACTTTGTTTCAGTCCACAAGAACGGATCCGCCGTTTTGTGAAGGGGTTGAGGTCAGAATTGCGGATTTCAGCCTTACAGATAGCGGCAACGGCAACATCCTTCCAAGAGGTGGTAGAATTTGTGATAGAGGTGGAAGGAGTGAAACCAGATGACTTCACCAAGACATCAACATCAAAAAGGTTTCGAAGGGGAGGTGAGTTTAATGGTTCTTATTCTAGAGGAAAGAACTCCGGAGGTCACTCAGTTCGACCAATTCAGTCTTCACTACAGACTGTAGTTGGGGGTCCGCCTCAGAACGGTCAACACTACTCCGAGAGACCTATGAATGACTCCAGAGAGTGCTATGGATGTGGGGAGATCGGACATATTAGGAGGAATTGTCCAAAACAGAGTTACAGACCCCCAATAGCTAGAGGTAGAGGTGGTCATGGTAGAGGCCGCTTTTCTGGAGGACGTGGTGGTCGAGGTAATGGTGGTCACCAAAACGGCAGAGGTGATGGGCAAAACGGAGCCACTACTACACAACATGGTAGGGGCAATGGACAGACAAACGACAGGGCCCATTGTTACGCTTTCCCTGGGAGATCCGAAGCGGAGGCGTCTGATGCTGTTATCACAGGTAATCTTTTGGTTTGTGATTGCATGGCATCAGTATTATTTGACCCTGGCTCCACGTTTTCATATGTATCTTCATCATTTGCTAATGGTCTAAAATTGTGTTGTGAATTACTTGACATGCCTATTCGTGTTTCTACTCCGGTGGGTGAGTCTGTGGTAGTTGAAAAGGTACATAGGTCTTGTTTGGTGAATTTCGTGGGGAGCAACACTTACGTAGATTTGGTTATCTTAGAAATGGTTGACTTTGATGTAATTCTGGGTATGACTTGGCTTTCTCCGAATTTTGCGATCTTGGATTGTAATGCCAAAACGGTGACGTTAGCCAAGCCTGGGACAGATCCGTTAGTGTGGGAGGGTGACTACACTTCCAATCTGGTGCGCATGATCTCCTTTCTTCGTGCTAAGAAAATGGTTAGTAAGGGGTGTTTAGCTTTCTTGGCACATCTCAAGGATGACACTACTCAAGTACCCTCAATTGAGTCGGTTTCGATAGTCCGTGAGTTTTTGGACGTGTTCCCTGCAGATCTTCCTGGTATGCCACCGGATAGGGATATCGACTTTTGCATTGATTTGGAACCGGGCACTCGCCCCATTTCTATACCCCCTTATAGAATGGCTCCCGCGGAGTTAAGAGAGTTAAAAGCACAACTTCAAGAGTTGTTGAGCAAAGGCTTCATTAGACCAAGTGCATCTCCTTGGGGTGCTCCGGTTTTGTTTGTAAAGAAGAAGGATGGGAGTTTTCGGATGTGCATAGACTACAGACAACTGAACAAAGTAACTATTAAGAACAAGTACCCCATTCCCCGCATTGATGACTTGTTCGATCAGTTACAAGGTGCTTGTGTCTTCTCTAAAATTGACTTGAGGTCCGGTTATCACCAATTGAAAATACGAGCAACGGATGTGCCAAAGACTGCCTTTCGAACTAGGTATGGGCATTATGAATTTGTGGTAATGTCCTTTGGTCTTACGAATGCCCCTGCTGCCTTCATGAGCTTGATGAACGGGATTTTCAAGCCATACTTGGACCTCTTTGTGATTGTGTTTATTGATGATATACTGATATACTCCAAGAGTAAGAAGGAACATGAGGAGCATTTGAGGATGGTGTTAGAGTTGTTGAGAAATAAAAAGCTTTATGCGAAATTCTCCAAGTGTGAGTTTTGGCTAGATTCAGTGTCCTTCTTGGGGCACGTGGTTTCTAAAGATGGGGTGATGGTGGATCCATCTAAGATTGAGACAGTGAAGAATTGGGTCAGACCTACAAACGTGTCAGAAATAAGGAGTTTTGTTGGGTTAGCTAGTTACTACCGCCGATTCGTCAAGGGATTCTCTTCTATCGCTTCCCAACTGACGAACTTGACGAAGCAGAATGTTCCATTTGTATGGTCAGATGAATGTGAGGAAAGCTTTCAGAAGCTTAAGACCTTGTTGACTACCGCACCAATTCTTACTTTGCCAGTAGAAGGTAAAAACTTCGTCGTTTATTGTGATGCATCCTATTCTGGTTTGGGTGCAGTGCTAATGCAAGAGAGGAACGTGATTGCTTATGCTTCAAGACAATTAAAAGTGCATGAACGTAACTATCCAACCCACGATTTGGAGTGGGCCGCGGGGTAGTATTTGCACTAAAGCAATGGAGACATTATTTATATGGGGTTAAGTGTGAAATCTATACGGATCATCGTAGCCTTCAGTATGTCTTTACTCAAAAAGATTTGAACTTGAGACAGAGGAGATGGATGGAACTACTGAAGGACTACGACATCACTATCTTGTATCATCCGGGGAAGGCTAATGTTGTAGCGGATGCTTTGAGTAGAAAGGCCGGAAGCATGGGAAGTCTAGCTCATTTGCAAGTTTCTAGACGCCCATTGGCTAGAGAGGTGCAGATTCTGGCTAATGACCTTATGAGGTTAGAAATAAATGAGAAGGGAGGATTGTTAGCTTGTGTGGAGGCGAGATCTTCTTTTCTTGACCAGATTAAGGGGAAACAGTTTGATGATGAGAAACTAAGTCGAATCCGAGATAAGGTGTTACAAGGAGAGGCTAAAGAAGCAACAATCGATGAGGAAGGTGTTTTGAGGATTAAGGGAAGGGTATGTGTATCCCGCATCGGTGATTTGATCAACACTATTCTGACGGAGGCTCATAGTTCCGGATATTCTATACATCCTGGTGCAACCAAGATGTATCGTGACCTAAAGCAACACTTCTGGTGGGGTAGAATGAAGCGAGATATTGTTGAGTTTGTTGCCAAATGTCCAAACTGTCAACAAGTGAAGTATGAACACCAGAGGCCCGGAGGAACACTTTAGAGAATGCCCATTCCTGAATGGAAGTGGGAGAGAATCGCAATGGACTTTGTGGTTGGTCTTCCAAAGACAATGGGTAAGTATGACTCCATTTGGGTGATTGTTGATAGGTTAACTAAGTCTGCTCATTTCATTCCGGTCAAGGTGACTTACAATGCAGAGAAGTTAGAAAAAATCTACATCTCAGAAATCGTTCGATTGCATGGGGTTCCACTATCCATTATATCAGATAGGGGTACGCAGTTTACTTCTAAGTTTTGGAGAACATTGCATGATGAATTAGGTACTAGATTGGACCTTAGTACTGCATTTCATCCTCAGACCGATGGTCAGTCTGAGCGAACGATTCAAGTGTTGGAGGATATGCTTCGCGCATGTGTGATAGAGTTTGGTGGCCATTGGGATAGTTTCTTACCTTTGGCAGAGTTTTCATACAATAATAGCTATCACTCCAGTATTGATATGGCCCCATTCAAAGCATTGTATGGGAGGAGGTGTAGATCTCCCATTGGGTGGTTTGATGCATTTGAGGTTAGACCTTGGGGTACTGATCTCTTGAGGGATTCGTTAGATAAGGTGAAGCGCATTCAAGAAAAGCTTCTAGCGGCGCAAAGTAGACAAAAGGAGTATGCAGACCGAAAGGTTAGAGACTTGGAGTTCATGGAGGGTGAACAAGTCTTGTTGAAGGTTTCACCCATGAAAGGGGTGATGCGGTTTGGTAAAAGAGGTAAGTTAAGTCCAAGGTATATTGGACCATTTGAAGTACTAAAGAGAATAGGGGAGGTGGCGTATGAATAAGCCTTGCCCCCAGGGCTGTCCGGAGTGCATCCGGTATTTCACGTATCCATGTTGAAAAGATACCACGGAGATGGAAACTACATCATCCGTTGGGATTCAGTTTTGCTTGATGAGAATTTGACTTATGAGGAGGAACCAGTTGATATTTTAGATAGAGAGGTTCGCAAGTTGAGGTCGAGAGAATTGCATCCATCAAGGTCCAATGGAACAATCGACCGTTGAAGAAGCTACTTGGGAGAAGGAGGCAGATATGCAAGAAAAATACCCACATCTGTTTACAGATTCAGGTACTCCTTTTCGCCATTGTTTTTCTTCTTTTGATCGTTCGGGGACGAACGATGGGTAAATTGGTATCTATTGTAACGACCTGTTTAGTCGTTTTGAGCAGCAGATTTTATTTCTTGAAAAACTGGCTGAGACGACGGTCACCACGACGGACCGTCATGAGCACGACGGACCGTCGAGGGTGTCTCATCCCAGGATACTTAGAATTCTGAAATTGGATACTGAAAATCGACTCTCTGTAAATTGTGACGGACCTGCAGGACGTGTCGTCACATCCACGACGAACCGTCGTGAGTTTTTGTTGCAAAACAATTCAACTTTTGAGAATTTGGTACAAGAAACGAGTTTCTGACCGTCATGACGGAGGTACAGGACGGACCGTCACAGGTGTGACGGGCCGTCACAGGCCACTTGAGTTCGAGGGGGCTGCGACGACCTGTGTGACGGACCGTCGCAGGTACGACGACCCGTCACAGGTTGTGCAAATCCCAGGCAGAATAGGATTCCTCTACACGTTTTAAGGGTCGTTTTGGACTATTCTTTCCTTAATTATAAAGATTGAGGGGTATTATTAATAAGTCTAATTACTTGGGGGTTAAAACTGGTAACCTTAAGTTAATTAGTGGGTTTTATTGTCCTCTTTTAGTCTTAATTATATGATAATTAGGGTAAAGGAAAGAGGGTTTGAATAAAACAAACAGAAAGAACCAAGAGAAAGAGATGAATCGATCGAGAGGCTGAGGAGAAAACAAAGCTTTGGAAATTCTTGCTTGATCACTAGTCTTCGGTGGAGGTAGGTTATGGTTTCATGCTATTCGTAGTAGACTCTTAATAGCGCATGATATGTATTGGTAGTATTGTAAACCTGTCTATATGCTTAATTGTATGCTTGCATGAATATGATTATGTGATTTTGATAAAACAAGCATGATGAAAACCATTGAATCCCAAATCTCGAAAGAAACTTTAATCTATGTTATTAATGATGATGCCTTGGTATAAAAGAAGGCTTGATGAATTGAAGTAATGGGATTGGTGATGCCTTGGTATAGAGAAGGCTTGATGAACGAATTGAATGAGGTTAGTGGATCGGAGTGTCACATTCCGACACATAGTATTAGTGGATCGGAGTGTCACGTTCCGACACATAGTATTAGTGGATCGGAGTGTCACGTTCCGACACATAGTATTAGTGGGACGGGTGTCACGAACCAACACGTAGAATTAGGGGATCGGAGTGTCACGTACCGACACATATAGGGGATCGGAGTGTCACGTTCCGACACATATAGGGGATCGGAGTGTCACGTTCCGACACATATAGGGGATCGGAGTGTCACGTTCCGACACATATAGGGGATCGGAGTGTCACATTCCGACACATATAGGGGATCAGAGTGTCACGTTCTGACACATATAGGGGATCGGAGTGTCACGTACCGACACATAGTGGTAGGGGATCGGAGTGTCACGTACCGACACAAGAGGAAGAAAGATAATGAATCTTGAAAGATGATAATATACTCAACATAATGAACTTAATTCCCAAATGAGTATGGTATTGAGGCTTGAGCCTCATGGATGAACTTGATGGTACTTGTTGACGATTATAATACTTGTTGTTGCTACATGTTGAGTTTATAGTTGATTTATAATATTACTTGATATATATTATCTTCTATTTTGAGTTGGCCGATGATATCTACTCAGTACTTGTGGTTGTACTGACCCCCTACTTTTATGTTTTCTTCTTTGTTATTTGTGTAATGCAGCAAACGTTCCGTCAACTTCAACTCAACAGTAGATCTAGCCAGTCTTCACTACCTTCGGAAATTCAGGGTGAGCTAATGCGTCTAGCTTGGACTGGGTCTTCTTCTTCAAGTCTTGATGCCTTGAACTTCCGGCATGGACTAGCTAGTATTTGTTTTAGCTTCTTAGACAGTTTTAGTTTAGCAATTTGAGATAGATGTTCTTGTGATGATGACTTCCAGATTTTGGGGATAATAATAATAGTTTGAATTGTTTTATTAATGAGTTTAAGTCTTCCGCATTATTTTCTGTTGACATTGTATTAAAATGATAAAGGTTTAGATGGGTTGGTTCGCTCACATAGGAGGGTAAATGTGGGTGCCAGTCGCGTCCCCGATTTGGGTCGTGACAAGAGTATACTTGTGTGAAGGGAATTGAAAATCTTACTAAAAAGTGCATATGATATTGGGTTAGTCTAGTGAATTTTATTGGTAAAGTTGGTTTTGAGATGTCATGGCAATGACAAAGATTACTCTATGGTGATGGCAAGGGCTAAACGAGCATAATGGTAGTAAGAGTTTGTGATGGATTGAGATTGGGATGAGCTATATGACAAAGATAGTTTGTTAAATGAATTTTTGTATAGTAATGACAACTTGCGAGTATATAATGTTATGGTTTTCTATAGTTCGGTGAGTAGTCTGGTTTCAAGTAAAGTTATAGGAGGTGTTGAAACACTGCTCGAATAGAATTTAAAGGAGCTAGAGTCATAATGAAAAAAAATAATTAATAAATTAGCTGATATAGTGTAGCCTTCGACAAGAGGTGAGAGTAAGAATATTTTCTTTGATTGCAAGGGCTAAAGAGGTATATTCACATGGGTTGAGAATTGGATTTAGAGACACATGATTTCACCCATATTTTCTTTGATTATGGTAATATATAGTGTCACAAGATCATCAGATTGGTTAAAAATTATTGGATAAATCTTGAGAAAGGAGTGAAGGATCGTTCATCTCGAGTATAATAATTAGTTCTTTTGTGGTTTTGAGTTTGATAATAAATATGGTAGAATTTAGCGAAAGATATGATAAGGTCAATGGAGAGGTGATTAATGATAAGCTAAGATACGTGAATTTATAAAGATATTCAATATATGAACTAATGTTGGTAGATAATGGGATTGTGTTACATGGTTGGGATTAAAAAAATCAAGTTTTTCATTCTGAGTTTAGATTTGTTGTTTGTCAAGGTATGAATTGATATGGGTAAGAAATGATTGATCACATTAAATATAAAGCATTTGGAAGGACTTAAAAATGATTTGAGTAGTAAATTTTGTTACTTTTGATTGTTATGCCTAAATGGAATTTCACGTAATGAGTTGATTTAGAGGACGAGGTAGAAATATCATGAGTTGTTGGTCAAAGAATAAGATTGGTAAACGAGTAAAAAAAAAGAATACGAAGTTTGGTATGTTGAAGATTTCAATATAGTTAGAAGCACCATGGGAGGAATTTAAGAGATGTGAACAATAAGACCTCTCATATAGAGTCTTGGTTAGAAGTTGAAGGATGTATAAATTTTTCATTTATAAGTTCTAATATGACTAAGGATGTGAATTATTCGGCATATACTTATTAGGAATTTATCAATAATTTTTATGAAGATTGGATTTTGATTTATGTTAAAAACAATGAGGTGTGTACAATTATGTGTTCTTATGTGGAGCTAAATTGTTCACATTATGATAGATAATTTATTTATGTTCAACAGTGTGGGCCAACAGTTTTACATAATTAATGAGTATTTGAGGAGATTTAAACTATTTATTTATGGATTGATACAAACTATTATGATGTGTTACATACGCATTTGATAGTGAGTATAGGTTATAAGCTTATGGTATCGAATTATTGGAGTGACCAAGATTTTTTTTATTATTTTTTTGTGTTGGTATGAGGCATATGATGGTGTCACTGATAGTTAAAATTGGTATATGAAGAATTATGCGGAGTTGAATTGAGTGTTATTCAATTGTTGTGTTTTGATGGTAATTTACTTTTTGATTTAAAATTTGTATTATCAGTCTTGGGGGTAACTTGTACTTGTCATGAAATGCTTAAATTAAAAGAAAGGGAGTTATAGTTCAAAAAAAAAATTGGAGGCGATAATGTGCTTGCTATGAAGTCTTTGTAACTAGAGACTGTTTGAGAGTAAGGTAAATGATTGGTGTAGTTATGATGTTTGTTAGTATTGGGAGTTCTGATTTTAGTGGTGTACTATGAGAAATATGTGGTGTTTGATAAATTGAGGTTTTGTGAGATTGTAATGGAGATCAGATTAGTTGATTGTGGGTGGATAAAAATTATATAAATAGAGTAAGATGAATAAGAATGTTTGATATGGTCACTATGAAAGAAGTATCAAGTGTTATATCGACTTTGATTTTGTATTTTCTTATATGGTCATCTACTTCATTTTGGATATGGTTTGGAGTGCTTGCTACCTATACCTACATGTGTTTTCATATCGATGGGTGTATCCCTAGAGGTGGATCGGGTGTACCGATCCTGCGATGTCCTCTTGATAGGATAGGATGCTTGGAAAGACTGGGTAATTTTAGATATGACATATTTAACATTGTCTTGGAACAGTTGAAGTGTACTTGTGGTTCGACATATACGACCTTACTTATGAGAACTTATATAAAAGCTACTATGAAGAGTTACAATTGTTAAAGCGTATTGGTAGAGGTTCTACATTTTGAAGTGTATCGCATGTTGGGTGGTTACTTGATCTTATTTTTCTTTGGGTTAGATAAGTTTGATTCTCCCTTAATGAGTAACAATATCTAAACATCAGATTCTCATAACTTAAGCTCATGAAAAAATTGTGTTGTGAAAAGGAAACCTTGATAAGATTTGTGATGGTTTGTACAGTACGAGCGTATGGTGGTTGGTTCAGATTCACCTCTTCTCGTAGTACGTATTGATTCGGAAGTCTATCGTGGTTATGTGAGAAACGATTCTTCATGATGATTGTATTAAGGTCCAGTGAGTTTGAGTTTAGATTGAGTTCATCAGTTAGTTGTGGCTTGATAATCACTCTTGATTTATAAATCATCTAAAGTTTGTTTTGAAAGTTCAGTTCGTAGTAGTTGATCCTAATGGAATGATTTTAAGAAGGATCTTACTTGGAGATATGAACATCGACTCGGGAAGAACATACCTCAAATTGTTGGTAACATTGGTTATTTTTCTTTCTTCTTCCTTATGTTCGAGGACAAACATGATTTTTAGTGGTGCATATTGTAATGACCCGATAAGTTATTTTTGAGAATTTTGAACTATTCGTTTGACTTTACTTAACTAATTGATGGTAATTGTAGATAATTGACTAAATAGATTGTTAATGGGTTAAAGTGATAATTTATTTAAGATACTATACCTTTTGGCCCATATATAGTAAAAATAAGTAAGTAAAAATTATCATAATTAGTACATAATTAATTTAGAAAAAAAAAATATAAAGAAAGGGAAGAAACAAACATGTGTGGCGGCGTCCAAGAGAGCAGCATGGAGAGCTTCAAGTAAGCAAAATTTTTACCCAATTTCAACTCTTTTGTAGACTTAAATAAATTACTCATTATAGGATATTATTATATAACTACAATAATTATTGTAAAAGCAACAAAATGGGAGGAGGAGAAAATTTTTGCTTGGTATGAAATTTATGATCTGGAAGATTGGACAAATTAATAATTATGTTATTTATTTTTATATAAAAATTGTTATTGGAGAATTACAATGCATGGTTGACCATTAATAGTCTAATGATAGAGTTATAAGAATTGGGTTTGATAAAGTGAGGAAAATAATTAATTTTAATAACAGATTGCTTAGTTAGTATGTAGTTTTATTTTACTTTTGGAATAAATAATTAAATAAAAGTACTAGTCATATATATGATTGACTCATATTTTGGAAAGTGTGAAGTTGGGTTGATAATCGTCAACAATTAATTTTGTTGAAATCGCTTTTTGACTATGTTATATTGATATTAGTAGAGGGAAATTTGAGACTAAATCCTAGGCTTGAAATTTTGAAAAGATGAGAGTTAATATGTTAATTGGTATCTAGATTTATAAACTTTATTATAAATTCGGATGAGTTTTGGCTCTAGGCTACATATAGCAATATGGGTGTTGTTAGTTTTGAAAGCTTAGTGTGATTATGTATGTGAATAGATTGCTTTGAGTTGGAAGCTCAACAAATGGGAAAGGCTCAAGTCCCGAAGTGATTGTTCTACTATTTGAGGCAAGTGAATTTCTAAACTCGTTAAGTGTATGAAATGCGTGTATTTCCTTGTGGTATATGTTTGGGAGTAACGGGATTGGTGATGGGTTGACTTGTTCATATTGATTAATTCTAATGACGAAAAAAGGGATAACAAAAGACAATGTGATTCATTATTTATGTGTGATGTGTTGAGAAAGGAATGAAGGCTTATTGAATCATTGTTGATCTGATTTCATGTTTGTGTGGTTGTGAACTGTCGATGTTAAGAAAATGATCATCTCCTCATCATTTGTGTGAACTTGTCATCTGCATTATTTTGAGGCATTGGGTGTGACAACTGTTATGTGCATTGAGAAAGAATGAGTAGTTAAGATGATGTGCATTTCGAGGGACGTATCGCGTGCCGTGATGGATACTATATTTCGAGGGACGTATCGTGCGCCGCGATGGTTACTATTATCGAGGGTCGTGTCGTGCGCC
Organism: Solanum peruvianum; assembly: GCA_027705065.1. Classification (NCBI taxonomy): domain Eukaryota; kingdom Viridiplantae; phylum Streptophyta; class Magnoliopsida; order Solanales; family Solanaceae; genus Solanum; species Solanum peruvianum. Next base: position 16,365,587 of record JAKWJD010001759.1, read on the forward strand.
GCGACAGATGAATGGACAGACATGTCCCCCATGGGTCCCGTACTGAGAGACAGCGGGTGTGTATCACTAGGTCAGACATACATCATTATACTTGACATTCCATTCCATTGCATTGCACATACTTATGATTAATGAACTTGATATTGTGTTTTACTGATCTTATGATTGCCTTTCTGCGGAGCTTGTGATTGTTGAATACTAAGCTTGTTATTGAGGATATGTAAAGCGTTGTTGTTGAGGATATGTAATTTGTTGAAGTATTAATATAGAGGATGTGTAATTTGTTGGACTGTTGTTGAGGACATGTAATTTGTTGAAGTGTTGTTGTTGGGGATATGTACTTTGTTAAAGTGTGTTTTTTTTTTTGTTACGTGCTATGTATTGAGTTACGTGCTATGTAAACTGTGAGTTGTTAGTTGGGCTGATGTTTATGCAGGTTGTAGTTGTGGAGGTTCGGTTGGGGGTGGTAGGAGTACCCGTATTTCATCCTCTTAGCTTGCGTTTAGAGGTTTACTTGCTGAGTACCGTGTGGTTTGGTACTCACCCCTTGCTACTACAAATTTTTTTGGAGGTTATGAGCCTGGATTTTTGTTGTACTTGTCATTCTCTTCTTTTCCGAGGATTCTTGGAGATTTGTGAGGTGGCTGTTTCCATCTCAGCAGACTTTCTTCTCCATAATTATGATCTTGTTCTATTCTAGAAACAAGTTCATTTGAGACTTGAGTTTTTCTTTTGAATCAATTGTAATACTTTAGAGGCTTGTACACGTGACAACCAGGTTTTGGGGTATAATGTAAGTCGATAATAAATTTTCCGCATTTTATTGTAATAAGTTTAGTTTTAGGCTGACTGTCTTGGTGGGATAAGACAAGTGTCATCACGTCCATTTTTGGTCGTGACAATATTTTAGGTTGGGTTTATTCATTATCTCCCTTAATTTGTTTTGTTTAGCTAAGGTAAGAAAATAACTTTTGATTCGGATTATTATTATTATTTAAAAAAAAATATTATCTTCCTAACTTTCATTCTTATTTTTGGTAATGATATATTTTAAAATTTTCTGATTTCGACACCTTTGAAATAAAGAAAATAATATTAATTGATCTACTTTTTCCTATAATATTTTCCTAGATTGATTCTTACATATTTATTTATGGTAATTTATTATTAGATAAATGTTTGACCTTAAATTATTTCCTTGTCAAATTTAGTTGCTCATGTATTTGATAAAATAAAAATAATAATTCAAAAAGTTGATTTTGTTGATTTTAACTCTTCTTTATTTTATATATAAAAAAAGATAATATTTCTCCCAATTTTGCCATTTCCTTACTTGTTGTTATATGGTAAAAATAATTTTAAAAAAAAAAAATTGATTTGACCCTTCCTTTTTCAAGGAATATCTATAATCTTCCTTATTTATTCTAATTTGTTTATATTTTAATATTATTTTGGATCTTCTTTATTTGGAAATATTATTTTTTTTCCTAACTTTTATTCTTATTAATCTATTTTTGGTAATGAATTTTTTTTAATTTCTAATTTTGGTTCTTCTTTATTTAAGGAAAAATAATATTACTCCCTCTTTTCTTATTTTATTATTTGCTTATAGTTGATAAAAAATATTTTAAATTTTTCCAATTTGGCTCTCCTTTTGATGAAGGAAAATATGATAATTAACCGATTCCTGTAAATATTTCTTTTTCTTATTTGTTCCTCCCTCTTCTACTATATAAGAACCCCTTCTAATTCTTTCAATGGAGGAATTCATTCATTCTCTCTTAACACAAGAGCTCTCACTCTCTTACTACTCAAATTATTGCTACTCTTAAACAAAATAAGATTCCGATAACTTTCAAGTGTTTCTTTGCCCTTGCTTTTGTTCGAGTAAGAGTTGAATCAACTTGTTCTCGTTGCTACTATTTTTTACTTAATCGGTTAGTATACTTAATTATCAATTTACTATTGGTCAGCCTTCTATTTTTTATTAACTTTTTATTTTTCATTTATTATTATTGTTGTGTGTTGGGAATAAAAGGAAGCACTCCTTATCCCTATGTGTGTTGATATGTCTATGCCTATGTTTTATTCTTTTTATTTCGTATGTACATTGTTTATATATGTATATACGAGAGAAATTTGTTACTATGAATATTTTACATTACAATTATTATTCCATTGTATACGTGTTACCTCACTTATTCTAGCAGGTTTTGGGCTTAAAGTTCAAGATGATGAAGAGTGGCCTAGAAGAAATTTTGGAAAAATCTTGGTTTATTTTAATATTGTGTATATTTTCATTTGTTATTTTTGTTACAATATGTGTATAACTCTAAAGAAACTCTTTTATATGAAGCAATTATAAATCTATTGTTGTTCTTAAGATAAATTTTCTGCCTAAATAAATAATAATCTGTTGTCCTATTTTTGCATTGATAGTTAATTTTTTCTGTTGTTTTAAAATACATATGCATGTGAGATCACAGTCATTTGCCATTTGGAAATAAAATAAAATCTATCATGTCACTAATTGTTGCTCACTTTAAAGTTAACACTAAAATTTACATTCATGTCATATTTTTACCCTCATAATTAATCTTTCTTTTGTTATTATAACTTCACGAACTTAGCATGAGAACCTTTCACAGTTATGTGTTGTTTGCAAGCATGTCTAATTGATTTTTAGAGGCCAAATTGAGACTTGTATTGCTAAAATGACCATCTTGTTTGCCTTATTTGTTTGACTTGGCCTTATATTCTATTTTGTCTAAAATCACCCTTTAAGAGTCCAATGCCTCTTGGACATTAAGTTGGGACGATTAGGCACCTTTTAGGTACGTTATGCATGAGGTGGTTGGGTAGGGGTAGTTGGCCCTACGGAGATGATGACATCGACTCAGGCTTGAAAGACAAACTTTAGTTTTGTCTGTCCCTAAACGGCAGCCTATCGAAAAATAAAAGAAAAGTCGAGTGCTGATCAAAAAGTCTCTTAGAGTCTCCCTTCACTTTTATCTCTTTACTTGTTTGTTTTAAATTATATTTATTTGGGGTAGATTCAAATAAAAAATAATAAAATTGTTTTACTTATTTATTGGTCTCTTTTCTATCCTCTCGCTTATCTCTTTATTAATCGTTTAGTATACCTATTTTATTGTTATCATTTAGTCTCACATATTGAAATATTAATTAAAATAATAATACAAGCTCTTTGTTCGATTTGTTTAACACATAGTCTCGTATGTTAAAAAAAAATTGATTGTTAATTTATTGCTATCACCTAGCCTTGCAAGTCTAAATTAATAAAAAATAATAAAATAGTCTTAATTGTTTTATATTTGTTATCACTTAGAAAGCTTAAATAAAATAATAAATGAAGTGACCTTATTTTCTACTTGTAACCCCCACCTAGATTGCATGAGATATGGCTGGGACCCACATTTGTGGACCTCGAGGGATGCCTAACACCTCCCCTAGAGGTAATTTGAACCCTTACCCTAATCTCTGGCTTGTTGACCTTAATTATACTTAGTTAGGTTAGATAGGTGCCCTAATGTGCCTTAATTCATTAGGTGGCGACTCCTAACTCAAATCCCAAAAGAATTGTTAGGTCGTGCACAAAACCTGTTTTGCAAAAAATGGGGCGCGACAGAAACAAACAAGGAAATTTTCATCACCTTCGAGCTAGTGTTTGTATACTCCTTTGTCAAGTCTTCTCCAATAGTTTGTAACTAATTTGATGGGCTTGTGATACTATTACCACAAATAAAACAACACTAATGAAATTAATCATCTCTGCACCAAATTATCTACACGTCTAAGGATATCTCTTTAGACTTTCCAATTAATACAATGTGCTTTCCATCTTGTTAAGGTTGTACTAAATTCTTGTTGCAACCCTCAAAACGAAATAGGACAAGATAGAGCCTATCATATGTGTTATGGGTTAATAAGGTATCAAAATTATAAAGAATAGCTTAAGGGGTGTGTCTTAAAGAGTATAGAAGTTGAATGTCAAAGGACGACCAAGACGTCCGGAAACTAGCCTTGGTTGTGTGCTATTGTGTCCTTGTTTGATGTGCATATTTTTAGGTGTTTTGGAGGCTAAAATCAGCGTGATGACACTAACACCTAGAGGGACATTTTTAGGATCAAAACGTCGGGGCATGACTCCCCAAGAAACAACCAAATGGTCCTTGAGAAGGACCCAAGGTATGGAAATAAGGCTGCCAACATTGCGTATTTTGCCTTGCGATGCAGGCTTGTCAAGAACCAATCTGCCTCAAACTTAAATCCATAATCAAAATTTTGAAGTGTGCCTGCGACGCGCAACCATGTCCCAAATTTGGTCGTATTGTTCTGAAGTCAAATTAGACTTGGCTAAAAGGTCCAATTAGTGTAGGGGTGTTTTTGGTACTTTTGGGATTTATTATAAACGATTTTTGAGTCATTTTTAACCCCAATTCACCAATAAAAATAAAACTCTCAAGTTCAAAAAAAAAAAAAGCTCTCCATTCTCTTTCTCTTAAAACCCCCATTAATGAAGCTTTGAAACTCCATGGAAGAAGGTCAAATTCTCCAAGTTTTCAACCCTAATTTCCTGGGTTTTCTATCAAATAAGGTATGGTAATTCATAATTGATTCTTCGTTCATTCAAGGAGACAATTCAAAGGATTTTTTTCAAAAAGGTTTCAAAATCCTAAAAGTTCCAATTTCGAATTCTAAGCATGGGTTCTTGAATCAAAAGGTTTCAATGGATGAATTATGATATTTTCAATGTTAATCAATGAATATATGATAAAAAAAATTCATGATCCCATGATCACGCTAATTCTCTAATTTTGGCTTCTGAAGTAGGTTTGATGAATTTGATTTGAAAATGTTAGAATTATGTTTATATTGTGTTGTATTATGATTATCAACTACCAATTATGCCTAATTATGATGAATTGTTGGAGAATTTATTAAATGTGATAAAGACTTGGATGAAGGGTAAGTTGAACTAAATTGTTCTAGTCTCTTGAATTGATCTTGTGTAGTATGGTCCATTTATTGTGGCGGTGTTTACTTGATGTACATGAATGCATATGTTAATTGTGATTATGTCCTTGAAGACATTGAATGTGAAGTAAAGTAAAGTCATGAAGCATATGTATAGTGATGTCTTATGAAGTTATGAATGGGTATCTTGAAGATAGTATGTCTAATAGAAGTATGATGTGAATGTGAAGCATGATAGTGTGGGAATTATGATAAAATGTAGTATGATCATGATTAGGAGACAATGTTACCAATGATGGTAATTATGTGAAAGGATTTATAACATATACTCACACACACATAATGAATTAATAAACCTAATGAAAATGTAATGAATAAGAGTCTACTGAAAGGGTTTTCAATAATAAAACATCAATTAACGAATGGGGGATCTTGTGGTGGACACTCGTCGTGAGTTGACATGTAGTTTCTAGTACCAACCTCACTATTCACAAGATTTTTCCAATGAATGAATGATATGTCGAGATAAATACTCTTTATGAATTGAGATGCAGTACTTGGTAGAAATATCTTAACCTATAGCTAATGACTGTCAAAAACTTCATGGGAATTTATGCTTAGCACCGAGAGGATTTGAAGAAGGGGTGGATACTCTTCGTGAGTAGAGATGTTGTATCCAATGTACCTCTTGAGATGACAACTCTTCGTGATTTGAGATATAGTACTTAGAACCAATCTTCTTATCTCTTAACTATGCGCCCGCATAGGTTTAGCTATTGGTGATCCATATAAAAGCTAAGAGAATGACCCTACCTTAGGCAAGTGGGGATCCCTCATCCGACAAGGTTTAATACCGGGATGTCAAGCTCTCATGATCTATCTTGGTTAAATCTAGGCCCCATAAATAAATGTAATGAACTATGTCTTTCTAAAAGTGTACTACTAAGGGTAGGTGGTGGAATGGGACGACATCTATGCATTGCACAAGTAGACATTTGGAGGGAGTCTTGGTGTGTCCTTGTAATGAAAGTGAATGAATGAGTTACTATATAATGTTCATGAAGTATGTTAAATAGATGTCTAATGTTAATGAAGCATGTTGATCTTATCTCTAATGTTTAGAAGGTTATTAGATGATTGAATGTGATGTGCCTAGTCGCTGATTCCTAAGGACTACTAAGTGGGACTAGTAGTATAGGATGCTACTTTCACATTGCACTAGTGTAACTTGGGGGTTGTCTTAAAGGAAGGTCTTTATGTGAAGTTCTTAAATGCATGAATATTTCCTATAGTAATGCATAATGAGATGAAGTATCCTTATCTTTGGTAGTCTTAAGAATCACTTAGGTGTATATGAAGAGGTTTTATGGGCGGTCTCTTCATGTCTTACCTAGTCGGATCTTAGGATAAATTTTCGGAGGGTCTAAGTGAATAATGGTATTCTTAATGAAAATGGCTATATGTTGAGAATCATGAAAGTATTACCTTGTATGCTAATGATGACTTATATGATTTCTTGTACACTTGATTCATGAGGTTTTACTAAAATAGCATGAAAAATATATTTAAACTAAAAAATGTCTGGTTTAAAGCATGTTTTTGCATATTGTCATACTTAGTGCATTATTTTTAGTAACTTCATATTCCTCTCTATTTCTAAAAGTATAGGTGAAAGGAACTGAAGATTTGTAGAAGTTGAAGCTTGGGAAATAGAGTTCTCTCAAGATCAGTATGTCCTCTTATGTTCTAGGACATGGACTATGTTTCTAATTTTCTTTCTATTAAAGACTTGTAATAGACTATTAGTTTCTTTTCTAGGTAAGGGTCGTGACCTTATGATAATAAGAAGTGATTAAGATGGCTTGTGATGATGATACTTCGTTCCTTACATTTTATGAAAGAGTTTCTTATTGACTATATTGTGAAAAGTTTTAATTTCGCACTACTTTTTATACCTATATGATGAATGAAAGCTAACAAGATCGTACACGAACTCTGAGAGGTCAAGTACGCCTTGTAACATCTAGGGGGTGCTTCCTGGTCGTTACAATCCCACTATACTGTTATCCTTGAAACTCTATATGAGTGGTGTCCCACGAACTCTTAAAACTTCACATACAACCATGTTACACCAAATATTAGAAATATACAATCTTATATATTCACAAGTCATAATTACTACCCCAAATTTGCTTAGCCACAATCTTATTATATAGTTGCATCCGGTCACAATGTACTAAAAACTCTTATTACCATTATGCTAAGTCATCCCTGACTATCTCTACAAGTCAACATTTACATCGACATAACACCTTAAACTCATGTACACTCAACAAATATAAAAAACTAACCCAATCTTGATACGCACTTTCTAACTAGAATCGTCAATTTCTTTCACCAAAGTATACTCAATAGAAGTTTCTTTATCCATAAGTTTGTCATTCCAGTACTAATACACTCCCTTATGTGTTAACATAAAAATCACTAGTCCTCATATTGCCCCTCTTTATTTTTAACAAAAAAAAGGCAGGAGCACCCCACGAGAAAACACTAGGACGGATGAAACCTTTACCAAGAAGCTCTTGGATTTAATCTTTAATCTCTCTCAATTCTAACAACGCATGAATAAACTAAATAGAGGTAAATTCAATCTCCACATCCCGAATATGAGCCAATCACGCCAAACAATCCTGCACTACTATTTTTCTAGCCCGAATGAAGGATATGATCTTACCTATCTTAGGCTTGTACACCCTTTTCCACTCTAATCTTTCCCTACCGGGGATCTCTAGAGTTATCGACCTGGAATTTCAATTGAGGCCATTATAATAGGGGAAAACCAAGTAAAGCTAAGATTAATTCAAGTTAGTCATATCCAGCATAACAAAATCAACCAAAATCTGAGAATCCACCACACAACATGACAACACAATGCACATGCGTGACTATAACGGACTTCTTAACTAGGGTAGAAACATGGATGAGGGCATCAAGTACATCATAAACCACATCAAATCCCACGACAATTGAACTGACACGTTCGAATAAGTAGAACCCGGATCAAACAACATATTATCTATTCGATCACAACAATTATAGTACCCGTGATCACTATATCCGACCCTCATTTGCCAAATTTTTCCATAATTTTAACACACCTTATAACTTATATTTTATTGTTGAACACGGAGGTAAAATTTAAGGTCCATAATTTTGACTAGAAAAATAGGGCTGAGATTTTGCCTCGCCTTGTCCCGCTCTAGCAGGAGAAATTTCGCTCCAGCCGAATCGCCCTGGCAATAATAATCCCGCTCCAGCAGCCAAAGCGGAAACAAACCCAGGCTAACTAATTTTTCTGGGACTTTCTCATTTCTTATTTTTTCAAAGGTTCCCAGTTTTACGTAGCAATTTTTAGAGTAATTCTCATAACTAGGTTAATCATTGTCTACCCCCTAGTAAATCTTTACGACACAATTCAACTCATTCTTATTAATTCAACACCATAATCCACACATCTCTAAGATACACCTAGACATTAACACGATTATTAGTTGGTCGCAATGCACATCAAGATTTCTCTCTTGCTAGTACATATTTCTCTCTTGCTAGTGATGTATTACCACTTCTGTTGTTCTAGTTTGGACCGTAGAGTGAAGGAGGAAAGATACCAATTTGTATCACTCAGATATTAATTGGATTCAAGTCATAGCATGAAGGTTTAGAAAGAAGTGAATTTTTTCTGAAGTACTATAGCCTCTCAAAAAAAAGTATGGACGTCTACATACCGTTCCGCAAGAATCTACTAAAATTGTTTTGGTACAAAGGCATCTACGAATCTAGGCGCTGATACCAACTTGTCATGAGCCAAACCATCGTGATTGGCACCCACACTAACACTCCGGTGGGAGAAAAACTACTACCATCCAACTAAAACAAATAATTTTAAACTAAGGTAGTTAAGTTACGGAAGCAAGTTAAAAAAACTAAAACAATACAAAAAAATGCACCTAGAACTTGAAAGTCAACGTACCAAAACTCTAATAACGACAAGTCTAAGAACAAGGGGTACAACCCCAAAACTAAATAACATCTTAAATAATAGTTTCAATCCGAAGAGAGTGGACTTAAACAAGGAAAACTCAAGGCAACCTAGAAGAACTAGCTCACCCTTGAATTCGAAAAGGTCAGTGATCTTGTAAATGAGGTCTAACAATAGCCGTCGGAAGATGCCCTGTACTCTACAAAAATAACAGCAAGTTTAGAATCAGTACACAATCCACCTGTACTGGTAGGATCATGCGGCTATCCCATAAGTGAAACAAATATAGGTAATTACAACAATATAACCACGTAACATATCGAATATCAACAACATTGATTTACACAATCTTCATAGCATAAAAGAACCAAACCACAACTACTCTAAATGTGACAATCCAATCCAATCACATCATCAAGATCATACAACAATAGGTGTTTCATGGCTTACAATTATTCGTTCATACTCATTTACTTAGTGTGTGATCAGTAATGCAACATTCTCATACTTACATTCATTATAATGAAGCAATAAAAAAAATATGTCACACTAACATGAAATCACAATCATCACCTACCTCGAATCCAAACTTAAATCCCCTAAGGCACTTGAATCTTCCTTTTTCGAACTTTTCCGCTTGTTCTAGGTCTACAACAATTAACATACGCAAGGATCAACAATCAAAGGTCTAATTATTTGTATTATAATAAACCCAATTACCCTAGACCAAACCTAAGATAATAATACCCAAATTAGGAATTTTTCCACCATATTTTTAAATCATTCTCCATCGATAATAACCCAAGAAAATTGGTTCTACAAATCAAAAAATGAATTTGGGGAGATAAATACCTTACCTTTAGCCTCAAAAATGGTGAAAACTACTATGAACTCGTCTAAGGTCGCCTCCTTAGCTCTAAAATTTGAAAAATATCAAATATGATCGTTTTAGAGTTTATTAGTGACCTTATCACGCGTGTGGCCCGCCCCAGCAGACCCATCCCGCTGCAGCGGCGCCGCTCTATCGGCCCAGCGGAGATAAAATGTACCCCTTCAAGAAAATACCATTTTATGGAGTTCTACTCGTCCAAATTTGATTTCGTTAAGTGGTACGGGTTGTTATCCTCTTATATATCCACTCATCTAATAAAATTCACAATTATATTTCTTATTCATTATTATTCCCTACACCTTAATGAATCTTATTTCTTCCAAATCAGGATTAGGTTGGGTAATTCCAAGTTACTATGAAAGAGTTTTCTGGCCCCAATTGTTTCGTCATTGACTTTTCCATAATGACAGAATTGGGTTGTTACAGTTTTACAACATTATAAATATTTTTTGATATTCGAAAATTAATAGGAGTGCTTGCATAATTTTTTTCAAATTATTCAATATAATATCTATAAGTATCTTTTAATTTTAAACTTAACTAATTAAAGACTAATTAAAGAGCGATTTCCAAAGTTGTCTAGTCACTAGAGGTCTAGGACCTAGATAAAGTTTATTTTTAAAAATATTATAAAATATATTTATATACAAATTTAACATATTGTTATTATAAAATATATTTAGATGCACGTAAGGTTCTTCGTGTAAGACCCCAAAAATGACATAGGTGAACTAGAGACTAACATGTTAGTATTGATTGTATAAGGTCCTAAATAGGTCTAATATATGGTATAGAAGTATTAGCTAAAGTATTAGGTGTATTGGAAGTCAAACGTCAAGGGACGACTAAGATGTTCGACGACTAAGTCATCTATGTGCCTCATATGTGATTTTATGTGTTATAGTGTGATTCATGAGGTTTTAAGGTATATAAATGAGTTATTATAGCATGTATAGGAAGTGTGTCAAGTTTTGTGGAGCTTGGAGGTCAAACTTCCATGACGTTCGAAAGATGAGCCTTGAAATGAGTTTGTGTCTCTAAGCGTATTTCGTCGAGTTTTACGTGTTCGTTTTGGATGAAATTTATGTGAGAGGTGCTAAACTCATATATGATATTATTTGTGTTGGAAACTTCTGGGAAATTATCCCCAAGCACCAACCAAGGGTCCTTGAGAAAGGATCCAAGTTGATGGCAAAGACTGCCCAAGGCAGCCTCACCTACGTAAGCCAATCGACGGTCAGTGGCCTGGTCTACGGTACGTTGATGATGGGAGTGGGTAGGTACTTATACTGGGTGTCTATGATACCTCTCCCAAGTCTCTGAACCCATCTACGAAGGACAGGACGGCCCGTAAGTGGACATACGTCCCGTCGATGGGCAGTTCGTCGTTGGCAAGTTCATTATCCCAGACCACGGTCCAATGGATGGATTGTTGGTCAAAGGACGGGGCGTAAATGGTATCGTAGTCTGATAATTAGGCTGGGGGAAGGATGAGTAACCTTGTAAAGTCGCTGACTCAACCAACGGAGGGACAAGACGGTATGTTTGTGGACAAATGGTCCGTCGATGGTCATGTTCCTGCATGCAGTTTCACTGCCAAGCTAGGGGTGAATATGCAAATTCACCCCACTTCCAAAAATATACTTTGGAGGTTACTAAGGGGTATATTGGGCATTTTAAATGTGTATATAAGTGTTAAACACATTGAATTATTCATTTTTCCAAATCAAGAACCCCAAAATCCCTTAAGAAATCTCAAAGTCTTCATTGAAGTCCAAATCAAGGAACAACTTGAAGGTGACAGTTTTGAGTGGAAATTCTTCATCAAAGTGAAGAATTATCATCATTGATGTATGGATATTGATCCTTAAAATTCTCTTCATCAAGGAGCCCAATTCTCAAGATGTTTTCAAAGCTTCTAAAGTTGAATTGTCCAATTTCTTGATTCTATCATGGGTTCTTGCATAAATGATTTCTAAACACTGAATAATGATTTAATTGATATTTTATTGATGGTTTTAATCTAAATTACCTTTGAACCCGTGAATTGGATGAACCCAAGATTTTGACTAAGGTTGGGTTACTTGATATTGATCTAATGTTGATGAATTCTTATGTAGTGTTATGTGGGTTATTCATTGATGTAATAATTGCAGTAAATTGATATATAGGTTGTATTATATGGATGAATTTACATTGATTCTACCTAGTTCATTTATTATGGTAGTTTTTATGTTGAATTGTTGGTTATGGCCTTAAGTAAGGGTCTTGTGTTATCAATTGAGTAAATTGACTTTGGATTGAAGTGTTGAGGATTATGTGGGGTTATGCTTCCCTATTTCCTTTAATTTTATGCTATTTATACTTTGATTCTATTTATATTGGTATGGTCCACTTATGGTGGCGGTGTTATGTGTTTTACTTGCAATGGATGTGCCTTGGCGGCGTTATTTTATGCAATATGTTGATCTTGGACTTGTTGACAACTACTTGAAGTAATATGACTATTTTTGTAGTTTGATTATGTGAAGCATGACAATATCTATCTACATGTGGATTCATTTATGTATTCTTCTATTCATGTTGTCTTAGGTGACCATGTTAGACTATGCCTTTGACATTATGGGTGTAGTGTTGGAGTTGAGTCTTTAGTTATTCCTACTTGGTTATGTGAGTATATGTTGATTACATTGATGATGTTATGATGGTATATAAGATGGATTGAAGATGCTAAGGTTGTTTCTAGGTGCTTCTAGAATGACTTGCATTATGAGTTAATAGTGAAGTATGTAGTGTCTTGTCTTGGTTGACTTGTGTCCCTTGATTGATATATATATGGTTATCACTATGTAATGTCTTGATTTAGGGTGTTAGAAATCTTATTCTTGAATGTATTAATGACATGTGACCTTAATGAACTTAAGAGAGTCTTTTATATGAAAACCTTGATTTAATGGTAATGTTAAGATTGTTGAAGTTGTAAGTTGTAATGGTATCCTTCAAAGTAAAGGGATGATAGACTTAAGGTTAATTGGATGGAGCGGTATCATATTAATCCTCAGGAAATTCATCATGATTTTCTTGTCACCATTGTGAGGTAGCCCTAGTGGACTTTCTTTGGTAGGGTAAATGTGATTGGGTTATGAATTTGTTATGGAATCCTCTTATGTGAACCTAATGTGTGAATTAATCTATTAGAAAGAAGGCTAGAACTGAGTGAGTATGGTAAGGGAAAGTAGTTCTAGTTAAGTATGAGACTAGATTACAAAGTATGCCCTTCATATTCCTTAACCATGTGCCTACATGGGATGTGTCAAAGTTCTACCCTTGGCAAGTAGAACAACCTCATCGGAGTAGGATAGAACTCCGGATTCCATGTCTTGCTATCATGGTCTATATAGGTTATTGCCTATTCTCATCATATGGAATACATATTAGCATTAGAGAAGTTTATGAGGTTTAGGTGGTGGTATGGAACGTTATCTAGACAATGCACAATAGACTTTGAAGGTATTATTTGGAGTTCCTAGGTCTTGTTCAAGACCATTACTTGAATGTCCTTTATGTGATGTATGAGTCTTAATGAACTAATGACTTATGTTAAGAAGTAAGTAAACGAATAAGTACCTAATATAAAGTGACTTAAGAATTCCTTACCTAAAGTGTTAAGAGGGCATAAGAGATGGTCTATTCATGTCTTATCTTTGGACTTCTTGAGGATGACTCTAGTTAGGAAGATGTTTGGTGTTGTGGACATGATCTAAGCCTTAGTTAGTCTTAAGAACTATTTAGGTAATCTTGAAGAGGTCAGTATGAACGTTATCTTCTTGATTTACTTAAGTAGGTATTTTGATAGTCTTTGGAAGGAGAATGTCACATCATCTATGTGTTGGTGTGCTAAGTAAGAATGATTCTATTCTAGGGAGTCTATATGATCTCTCAAGTGTGTGTGTAAGAGATTGTATGGGCGGTCGCTTCAAAACTCACTCAAGTGAGACTTAGACTCATCTTTAGTAAAAGAATCTTACCTTGATATTTGTGATGCTTGTAAGTGTGTATGTGACTTGTTATAAGTAATCTTAAGGGTCGTTTAGGCACATCTAGAGAGGGTGTATGGGCCGTCTCTTTTTGTGTGACTTAAGTAAATCTTAGGATATATTTGAGTGAGATAATTACATGATAAAGGGTGTCTAAAGTGAAGGTTCACAACTTCACTGTACAGTGAAGAAATTCACTGTAACAGTGAGTTGAGGTCACTGTAAAGTGGCTTCAAAAATTATGATTTTTGGTTGAATGTTATCTTAAGTGTTTCTAAGTTGATAAATGTTGTTCTTATGATTATAATATGATTTTAAAATGAAAAGATGCATATTTCTAATAAAAGTTCGTTTTCATAATTTTTATGCATAATGACATAGATAGTTCATGTGGTTATACTAACTCCATGCTTTTATCTATCTATATAGTTCTTGGTAGGTGAATAGTTTTGGGAAGAAGACTTGGACTTAGAAGATCATTCAAGAGAAGTCGTATGTTGTCACGACCCAAATCGTGGACGCGACTGGCACCCACATTTACCCTCCTATGTGAGCGAACCAACCCATATAACCTTAACATTTCAATGTATAACAACAGAAAATAATGCGGAAGACTTAAACTCATTAATAAAAACAATCCAAAACTATTATTATTATCCCCAAAATCTGGAAGTCATCATCACAAGAACATCTATTTGAAATTACTAAACTAAGAATGTCTAAGAACTAAAAATACATAAAAGCTAGTCAATGCCGGAAGTTCAAGGCATCAAGACTTGAAGAAGAAGATCCAGTCCAAGCTAGACGCATTAGCTCACCCTGAATTTCCGAAGGTAGTGAAGACTGGCTAGATCTACCGTTGAGTTGAAGTTGACGGAACGTTTGCTGCATTACACAAATAACAAAGAAGAAAACATGAAAGTAGGGGGTCAGTACAACCACAAGTACTGAGTAGATATCATCGGCCAACTCAAAATAGGGAACAGTATATATCAATAATAATGTAAATCGACTACAATACTCAACATGTAGCAAAACAACATGAATCATCAATAACTACAACCGAGTTCACACATGAGGACTCAAGCCTCAATACCATACTCATTTGGGAATTAAGTTCATTAGATTGAGTATATTCATTATCTTTCAAGATTCATTATCTTTCTTCCTCTTGTGTCGGTACGTGACACTCCGCTCCTCTATTTCTATCCTGGTGCCGGAACGTGGCACTCCGATCCTCATATACTATCCTGGTACCGGAACGTGGCACCCGATCCATTTACTATCCTGGTGTCGGAACGTGACACTCCGATCCTCATATTCATTCTATCCTGGTACCGGAACGTGGCACCCGATCCATATTCTATCCTGGTGTCGGAACGTGACACTCCGATCCTCATATTCATTCTATCCTGGTACCGGAACGTGGCACCCGATCCATATTCTATCCTGGTGTCGGAACGTGACACTCCGATCCTCATATTCATTCTATCCTGGTACCGGAACGTGGCACCCGATCCCCTAATTCATCAAGCCTTCTTTCATACTAAGGCATCATCAATCTCATTATATAATATATCAAGCCTTCTTTCATACTAAGGCATCATCAATCTCATTATATAATATATCAAGCCTTCTTTTATACTAAGGCATCATCATTAACAAGTGAATTAGGGTTCTTTCAAGATTTGGGATTCAAAACTTCATCATGCTCATATAATCACATATATATATATATCATATTCATACAAGCTTACAATTAAGCACATAGTAGGGTTTACAATACTATCAACACATAGCATTCACTATTAAGAGTTTACTACAAGTAGCATGAAAACCATAACCTACTTCTACCGAAGAATTGATCAAGCAAGAATTTTCCCCAAAGCTTTGCTATCCTCTTTGCTTTCTCTCCTTCTCGTTCGACTCTCTCTTTCTCTTTCTGTTTGTTTTATTCAAACCCTCTTTCGTTTACCCTAATTATCATATAATTAAGACTAAAAGAGGACAATAAAACCCACTAATTAACTTAAGGTTACCTCTTTTAACCCCCAAGTAATTAGACTTATTAATATTAACCCTCAATCTTTTTAATTAAGGAAAGAATAGTCCAAAACGACCCTTAAAACGTGTAAAGGAATCCTAGTCTGCCTGGGATTTGCACAACCTGTGACGGGTCGTCGTGCCTGCGACGGTCCGTCACACAGGTCGTCGCAACCCCCCCAAAATTCAGGTGGACTGTGACGGCCCGTCACACCTGTGACGGTCCGTCTGCACCTCCGTCTGACGGTCAGAAACTCGTTTTTCGGTACCCAATTTCAGAATTCCTAAGTATATTGAAACGGTGCCTCACGAAGGTTCGTCGTAGATGTGACGGCACGTCCTGCAGGTCCGTCACAGATTACAGAGAGTCGATTTTAATATCCAAATTGAAGAATTCTAAGTGTCATGGAACGGAACCTCCTCGACGGGCCGTCGTGACCACGACGGTCCGTCGTTACATCCGTCGTCCCAGCCAGTTTTTCCAGAACTAAAATCTGTTGCTCAAAACGACTATACAGGTCGTTACAATAGATACCAATTTACCCATCGTTCGTCCCCGAACGATCAAAAGAAGAAAAACAATGGCGAAAAGGAGTACCTGAATCTGTAAACAGATATGGGTATTTTTCTTGCATATCTGCCTCCTTCTCCCAAGTAGCTTCTTCAACCGGTCGATTCTTCCATTGGACCTTGATGGATGCAATCTCTCTCGACCTCAACTTGCGAACCTCTCTATCTAAAATAGCAACTGGTTCCTCCTCATAAGTCAGATTCTCATCAAGCAAAACTGAATCCCAACGGATGATGTAGTTTCCATCTCCGTGGTATCTTTTCAACATGGATACGTGAAACACCGGATGCACTCCGGACAGCCCTGGAGGCAAGGCCAATTCATAAGCCACCTCCCCTACTCGCTTTAGTACCTCAAATGGTCCAATATACCTTGGACTTAACTTACCTCTTTTGCCAAACCGCATCACCCCTTTCATGGGTGAAACCTTCAACAAGACTTGTTCACCCTCCATGAACTCCAAGTCTCTAACCTTTCGGTCTGCATACTCCTTTTCTATACTTTGCGCCGCTAGAAGCTTTTCTTGAATGCGCTTCACCTTATCTAACGAATCCCTCAAGAGGTCAGTACCCCAAGGTCTAACCTCAAATGCATCAAACCACCCAATGGGAGATCTACACCTCCTCCCATACAATGCTTCAAATGGGGCCATATCAATACTGGAGTGATAGCTATTATTGTATGAAAACTCCGCTAAGGGTAGGAAGTTATCCCAATGACCACCAAATTCTATCACACAAGCACGAAGCATATCCTCTAACACTTGAATCGTTCGCTCAGACTGACCATCGGTCTGAGGATGGAATGCAGTGCTAAGGTCCAACCTAGTACCCAATTCAGCATGCAATGTTTTCCAAAACTTAGAAGTAAACTGTGTACCTCTATCTGATATGATGGATAGTGGAACCCCATGCAATCGAACGATTTCTGAGATGTAGATTTTTGCTAACTTCTCTGCATTGTAGGTCACCTTGACAGGAATGAAGTGAGCAGACTTAGTTAACCTATCAACAATCACCCAAATAGAGTCATACTTACCCAATGTCTTGGGAAGACCAACCACGAAGTCCATCGCGATTCTCTCCCACTTCCATTCAGGGATGGGCATTCTCTGAAGCGTTCCTCCGGGCCTTTGGTGTTCATACTTTACTTGTTGACAGTTTGGACATTTGGCAATAAAGTCAACAATATCACGCTTCATTCTACTCCACCAAAAGTGTTGCTTTAGGTCACGATACATCTTGGTTGCACCAGGATGTATAGAATATCCGGAACTATGAGCCTCTGTCAGAATAGTGTTGATCAAATCACCGATGCGGGGTACACATACCCTTCCCTTAATCCTCAAAACACCTTCCTCATCGATTGTTGCTTCTTTAGCCTCTCCTTGTAACACCTTATCTCGGATTCGACTTAGTTTCTCGTCATCAAACTGTTTCCCCTTAATCTGGTCAAGAAAAGAAGATCTCGCCTCCACACAAGCTAACAATCTCCCTTCTCATTTATTTCTAACCTCATAAGGTCATTAGCCAGAATCTGCACCTCTCTAGCCAATGGGCGTCTAGAAACTTGCAAATGAGCTAGACTTCCCATGCTTCCGGCCTTTCTACTCAAGCATCCGCTACAACATTAGCCTTCCCCGGATGATACAAGATAGTGATGTCGTAATCCTTCAGTAGTTCCATCCATATCCTTGTCTCAAGTTCAAATCTTTCTGAGTAAAGACATACTGAAGACTACGATGATCCGTGTAGACCTCACACTTAACCCCATATTAAGTGTGCCTCCATTGCTTAATGCAAACACTACCGCGGCCAATTCCAAGTCATGAGTTGGATAGTTACGTTCATGCACTTTTAATTGTCTTGAAGCATAAGCAATCACGTTCTTCTCTTGCATTAACACTGCACCCAACCCGAATAGGATGCATCACAATAGACAATGAAAATTCTTACCTTCCACTGGCAAGGTAAGATTGGCGCGGTAGTCAACAAGGTCTTGAGTTTCTGAAAGCTTTCCTCACACTCATCCGACCATACAATGGAACATTCTGCTTAGTCAAGTTTCGTCATTGGGAAGCAATAGAAGAGAATCCCTTGACGAAGCGGCGGTGGTGGTGGTAGTAGCTAGCTAACCCAACGAAGCTCCTTATTTCTGACACATTAGTGGGTCTTACCCAATTCTTCACTGTCTCAATCTTAGAAGGATCTACC
Source organism: Solanum peruvianum (assembly GCA_027705065.1). Taxonomy (NCBI): domain Eukaryota; kingdom Viridiplantae; phylum Streptophyta; class Magnoliopsida; order Solanales; family Solanaceae; genus Solanum; species Solanum peruvianum. The sequence continues at coordinate 16,384,380 of JAKWJD010001759.1, forward strand.
ATCACTCCATCCTTCAAAACCACGCCCCAAGAAGGACACTGCATCTAGCCAAAACTCACACTTAGATTGCGCATAAGCAAAGCTTCTTCTTCCTCAAAAACTCCAACACAACCCTCAAATGCTCCTCATGTTCCTTCTTACTTTAGAAGATACCAGTATATCATCTATAAATCCGATCACAAAGAGGTCCAAATACGGCTTAAATATCCCATTCATCAAGCTCATGAAAGCGGCGGGGGCATTTGTAACACCAAAAGACATCACTACAAATTCATAATGCCCATACCTAGTTCGAGGAAAGCAGTCTTTGGCACATCGCTGCCCGTATCTTCAATTGATGATAACGGATCTCAAGTCGATCTTCGAGAAGAGACACAAGCACTTGTAGTTGATCGAATATAAGTCATCAATGCGAGGAAGAGGATACTTGTTCTTAATAGTTACCTTGTTCAACTGCCGGTAGTCTATGCACATCGAAAACTCCCATCCTTCTTCTTCACAAACAAAACTGGAGCACCCCAAGGGGATGCACTTGGTCTAATGAAGCCTTTGCTCACAAACTCTTGAAGTTGTGCCTTTAACTCTCTTAATTCCGCGGGAGCCATTCTATAAGGGGGGGTATAGAAATGGGGCGAGTGCCCGGTTCAAGATCGATACAGAAGTCAATATCCCTATCTGGTGGCATACCAGGAAGATCTGCAGGGAACACATCCAAAAACTCATGGACTACCGAAACCGACTCAATTGAGGGTACTTGAGTAGTGTCATCCTTGAGATGTGCCAAGAAAGCTAAACACCCTTTACTAACCATTTTCTTAGCACGAAGAAAGGATATGATACGCACCGGATTGGAAGTGTAGTCACCCTCCCACACTAACGGATATGTCCCAGGCTTGGCTAACGTCACCGTTTTAGCATTACAATCCAAGATCGCAAAATTCGGAGAAAGCCAAGTCATACCCAGAATTACATCAAAGTCACCCATTTCTAAAATAACCAAATCTACATAAGTGTTGCTCCCCACGAAATCACCAAACAAGACCTATGTACCTTTTCAACTACCACAGACTCACCCACCGGAGTAGAAACACGAATAGGCATGTCAAGTAATCACAATGCAATTTTAGACCATTAGCAAATGATGAAGATACATATGAAAACGTGGAGCCAGGGTCAAATAATACAGATGCCATGCAATCACAAACCAAAATTACCTGTGATAACAGCATCAGACGCCTCCGCTTCAATCTCCCAGGGAAAGCGTAACAATGGGCCCTATCGTTTGTCTGTCCATTGCCCCTACCATGTTGCGTAGTAGTGGCTCCATTTTGCCCATCACCTCTGCCGTTGTGATGACCACCATTACCCGAACTCACCACCGCGTCCTCCTAGAAAAGCGGCCTCTACCATAACCACCTCTACCTCTAGCTAGTGGGGTTCTGTAACTCTGGTTTGGACAATCCTCTTAATGTGTCCAACCTCCCCACATCCATAACACTCTCGGGTTCATGCATAGGTCTCTCTCGGAGTAGTGTTGACCGTTCTGAGGTGGACCCCCAACTACAGTCTGTAGTGAAGACTGAATTGGTCGACTTGAGTAACCTCCGGAGCTCTGTCCTCTAGAGTGAGAACCATTAAACTCACCTCCCCTTCGAAACCTTTTGGATGTCGATGTCGTGGTGAAGTCATCTGTTTCACTCCCTCCCACCTCTATCACAAAGTCTACCACCTCTTGGAAGGATGTTGCCGTTGCCGCTATCTGTAAGGCTGAAATCCGCAATTCTGACCTCAACCCCTTCACAAAACGGTGGATCCGTTCTTGTGGACTAAACAAAGTTGGGTGGCATACCTGGATAATGCAACGGAATTTGGCCTCATATGCGTTAACCGTCATCCTACCTTGCTCTAGACTCAAGAACTCATCCCTCTTCCTATCCCTCAAAGTCCGGGGAATATACTTTTCCATGAACAAACTAGAGAATGATTCCCAAGTCATAGGTGGTGCCTCTGTTGGTTGACACTCAACATGTGAACGCCACCACATTTTGGCATTCCCTTGAAAAAGATAGCTCACGAACTCAACGCCAAACCGTTCTACTATACCCATCTTGTGTAGTAGCTCATGACAATCAACCAGAAAATCGTAGGCATCCTCTGATTCTGCGCCCTTAAAGACTGGAGGTTTCAATTTCAAGAACTTACTGAAAAGTTCATGCTGATCATTTGTCATATAGGTCCAGTAGTCAGACGTGGAAATGTGCCTATTCCCAATGATGCATCCATGCGGGGAGCCATAGTAGCCGCAGTCGTATCTCTGAAACCGGAGGTGTTGGTGCAGAAACCACTGGGGGTGCCTGACCCTGATCGGATAACCCGCTAAGATAAGCAAGTACCTGGTTGATCATCTCCGGGGTAGGTTGGGGGGCAATTCCTCATTCTGCTCTTGTTCAGTTTCCCCTTCCTCACCCTCTCTTCTACCTCCTCAGTCAGTGGAGGAGTCACTGCCCTAGCCTCAGATGGACTAGGTGCTCGTCCTCTTCCCCTAGAGGACGTCCTCCCACGACCTCTACCACGGCCTCTTGCCGCTTGTTCCCTCCCTAGCCACAGCCCCAGTGGCTGGCTCAGTCGTTTCCTGTCTGGCAGGTGCTGTTGTTGGCGCGGTCGTTGCTCTATTTCTACCATCTGCGAAATAAGTGAAGATGGTCAGATACCAATTCGTATCGCCTAGATACCAATTGGACTCAAGTAGTAGCACGAAAGAAAGAATGAAAGAGTGAAATTTTCCTAAAGTCTTATAGCCTCTCAAGGAAAAGTAAAGGCGTCCCCCTACCGTTCCTTAAGACTCTACTAGACCTGTTCTTGTGTGATGAGACCAACGAACCTAATGCTCTGATACCAAGTTTGTCACGACCCAAATCGTGGACGCGACTGGCACCCACATTTACCCTCCTATGTGAGCGAACCAACCCATATAACCTTAACATTTCAATGTATAACAACAGAAAATATGCGGAAGACTTAAACTCATTAATAAAAACAATCAAAACTATTATTATTATCCCCAAAATCTGGAAGTCATCATCACAAGAACATCTATTTCAATTACTAAACTAAGAATGTCTAAGAACTAAAATAAAATAAAAGCTAGTCAATGCCGGAAGTTCAAGGCATCAAGACTTGAAGAAGAAGATCCAGTCCAAGCTAGACGCATTAGCTCACCCTGAATTTCCGAAGGTAGTGAAGACTGGCTAGATCTACCGTTGAGTTGAAGTTGACGGAACGTTTGCTGCATTACACAAATAACAAAGAAGAAAACATGAAGTAGGGGGTCAGTACAACCACAAGTACTGAGTAGATATCATCGGCCAACTCAAAATAGGGAACAGTATATATCAATAATAATGTAAATCAACTACAATACTCAACATGTAGCATTAACAACATGAATTCATCAATAACTACAACCGAGTTCACACATGAGGACTCAAGCCTCAATACCATACTCATTTGGGAATTAAGTTCATTAGATTGAGTATATTCATTATCTTTCAAGATTCATTATCTTTCTTCCTCTTGTGTCGGTACGGACACTCCGCTCCTCTATTTCTATCTTGGTGCCGGAACGTGGCACTCCGATCCTCATATACTATCCTGGTACCGGAACGTGGCACCCGATCCATTTACTATCCTGGTGTCGGAACGTGACACTCCGATCCTCATATATTCTATCTATCCTGGTACCGGAACGTGGCACCCGATCCATATTCTATCCTGGTGTCGGAACGTGACACTCCGATCCTCATATTCATTCTATCCTGGTACCGGAACGTGGCACCCGATCCATATTCTATCCTGGTGTCGGAACGTGACACTCTGATCCTCATATTCATTCTATCCTGGTACCGGAACGTGGCACCCGATCCCCTAATTCATCAAGCCTTCTTTCATACTAAGGCATCATCAATCTCATTATATAATATATCAAGCCTTCTTTCATACTAAGGCATCATCAATCTCATTATATAATATATCAAGCCTTCTTTCATACTACATCATCATAACAAGTGAATTAGGGTTCTTTCAAGATTTGGGATTCAAAACTTCATCATGCTCATATATCACATATATATAATCATATTCATACAGCTTACAATTAAGCACATAGTAGGGTTTACAATACTATCAACACATAGCATTCACTATTAAGAGTTTACTACAAGTAGCATGAAAACCATAACCTACTTCTACCGAAGAATTGATCAAGCAAGAATTTCCCCCAAAGCTTTGCTATCCTCTTGCTTTCTCTCCTTCTCTTCGACTCTCTCTTTTCTCTTTCCTGTTTGTTTTATTCAAAACCCTCTTTCCTTTACCCTAATTATCATATAATTAAGACTAAAAGAGGACAATAAAACCCACTAATTAACTTAAGGTTACCTCTTTTAACCCCCAAGTAATTAGACTTATTATATTAACCCTCAATCTTTTTAATTAAGGAAAGAATAGTCCAAAACGACCCTTAAAACGTGTAGAGGAATCCTAGTCTGCCTGGGATTTGCACAACTGTGACGGGCCGTCGTGCCTCTGCGACGGTCCGTCACACAGGTCGTCGCAACCCCCCAAAATTCAGGTGGACTGTGACGGCCCGTCACAACCTGTGACGGTCCGTCCTGCACCTCCGTCCTGACGGTCAGAAACTCGTTTTTCGGTACCCAATTTCAGAATTCCTAAGTATAATTGAAACGTGCCTCACACGACGGTTCGTCGTAGATGTGACGGCACGTCCTGCAGGTCCGTCACAGATTACAGAGAGTCGATTTTAATATCCAATTGAAGAATTCTAAGTGTCATGGAACGGAACCTCCTCGACGGCCGTCGTGACCACGACGGTCCGTCGTTACAACATCCGTCGTCCCAGCCAGTTTTTCCAGAACTAAAATCTGTTGCTCAAACGACTATACAGGTCGTTACATATGTCCTCACTTGACTCGAGGGCATATATGTCTTTTATGTTTTCATTCAAAGTATTGTAATAGACTAAGTATTTCTATATTCGTATTTTGAAGTATGAGTTGTGTCCCAAGTATTCTTGTGTCTTAAGATGATGAGATTGAGACTTAGTATTTCCTATTAATTTTATATGAAAGAGATTTTTGAAGACTATATTATGTTTTGCAAAAATTTTAATTTCGCACTACTGTTCACTATGTTTATGCGATGAATGATATGAAAGGGCTTGTATAAGACCTCCGAGAGGTCGAGTACGCCGGTTACAATCCGAGATTGTACCCTAACTTCTAGAGTGTGATTTCGGGATGTGACAATTCGGTTCAGTTAGGAAACTTTTCAAAAAAATTTATAAATTAAAAAAAATCATCTCATTGTTCGAAACAGTTATACACTTAATTAAAATTCCTCAATTTTATTGAAAAAATGGCTTAAATAGATTCTGTTCGATCAGGTTCGAGTGGTTCGATTAATTTTTCTGATTCTTTTGACACCCCTATGAAATTAGTGACAACAACAATCTTTGTTCCTCAATTCCTGATTAATACTTATAAATTATTTTTGTATTTTATGAAAATTGTGACTACCGAGTACCGATATTATGAGACTTTATAGTGACAATTTTGTTATTATGAGATAAAAATAATTAGTGATGATATGATCGTTTTTACTATAAAATTGTGCAAAAGTAAAGATGTCATGACTAATATATACATTTTGGGACAAACCGCGATTAGTTTTAAGCAACGAAATAATGTTTTTTCAACTACAAGATACATTTAATATTAGAGATAAATAATGACGTCGTTGATTAAACTAAATATTTAGTGTCGTATTAGCTTCATTGACCTTAATAATTTTTTTGACACCATTAACTACAAGATTGAAATTGTGTCTGTATACATTTAGTAATATTTATGTTTTAGATACAATAGATTTGATGAACTACTTTTCATCACAAAAGTTCTTTATCTTGATAAAATATAAATTTTCAAATAACAAAATTATTCATTATCAATAATCAAGCTTATTATAATACCTCTAGAGGAACTAATAAAGTTGTCGCCCATCATAAAAAACTAAAATCTCTGATTTACAATATTCAACCATCCGAATAAGTCTTACTAATCGATTTAACTATGAGTTATCATAACAAGTGAAGAGAATTAATAGGGAGGGAAACAATATTAATATTTTGGAGGGTCAAAGGTATAAGTTGGCTAGACAAGGCCAAAAAGGTAGTTATGTCGGGGTGGGTGGTTTCATGTGGTCCAAGTCCACTACTAGGGCCAATGTTTATAGTAGTACTATTTAATTTGTAACTTGAAAAATGGAGAATATTATAAGTGGCGGCAAGGACAACATGTTTGTCTGCTCCTAACTCAACCAATTTTCCAATTTTAGTCTAATTTCTATACACATTGTATCTAATAGGATTTAGGGTTCTGAATTTTGAACATTCTAGACATGTTAATGGCAGACAAACATACCCCTTTTTCATACTTCTATTTTTCCTTCATCATCACCCCCCAATATATGATAAAGATTTTGCATCTGTCTTACTAAAGAAATTTATAATATAAATCATATAATTATGTCATAATATCAAAAAATATTTTGATATATATTTTACGTATTTTTAATTTAAAATTAAAATATTTATTTTACCTTAGTTTCAATATATTTTTTTTATTTTTCTTAAACTCCTTATTAAATTAAAAGCATACAAGCAAATTAAAAATTTTACATTGTACATTTTTATTGCTTGTGTTTGCATATATCTATGATACGCATATTTTTATCTTTAAAAAAATATTTGTTTCCACTACTTCTTTCAAGAACACAATTTTTTAAGCTTTTTTTATAGCCATTCAAAAATAGGGGTGGGTAAAAATTGAACCAATCAATAAATTAAATCAAAAAAGTGCTATTGACTTATTGTTATTGGGTTATAGAGTTATATGTTATTTAGTGGTTTTATTAAAAAAATTATTAGTTTATCAATTCGATATTAATTTTTAATATCGGATTAACCGTAAGCCATTAAAAATATAATAATTTACTAATTTTATTTTTAGTCATACACAATTGTCAAACAAAAATATTACTATAATCATGAAATTACATTATAACTAGGGAAATTTTTTAAAATGTCAACATTTTAGCATTTAAGAGGGCTCATTAGCAAAACTTTCAATATTTAGTAAAAATGTCAAATTTTAGTTTGTTATGTATCTTATTTATGTTTTTATTATTTGTTTGTATTTAAAGAATATAATTATTTAATAACAAAAGGGAGAAAATCAAGGAAGAGAATATTTCAAAAAAAGGTAAGGATCCTTAATTTTCTTATCAGTTACATTTTCAAATAAAATTTAAATTTTATTCTCTTTTTTTCTCTAGAATTTTTACGCTTTTAAAATTATATTCATTCACAATATATTATATTTATATTTATTATAGTTTTTTATTAGTTTGTATTCATTCAAATAGGTATGCCGAATTTATCTATATAGTTATTTAAGAAATATATTTGTATTTTCATATATTTTTTTTCCTATATAGTTAAAAAAAAATTTCAAAAATCTTGTATGTATTCATTTCAATATGTATTTTATTTGTATTTCTATTTATTCTAATTGTTATTTAGAATTTTATATAATAATATATAAAATACAAAAAATTAGTATGATGAAAAAGTGAATGAAATATAAAATTCAAGAGAAATAATTGAATATTTGGTGTACTCATTTTTAAATAAAATACATAACTAGTTAACATACATTTAGAATAAATACAAATTAGATAAAAATGTCAAATTCAGAAACAATGCAACATAATTTTTGAATGAATACAACTATTAATTGTAAAAATACATACTGACTAAAACACTATCAAAATTCAATATATACTTCCAAATTTATGAATACAAAAAATAACAAAACCATGAAATACAAAAATAAATACTAATTGTGGTACATTGACATAACTATCACAAAAAAACAGAATACAAAATGAATTAAATATATGAAATACGATTCCAAATCTATGGATACAAAATACAATAAAACAATGAAATACAAAAATACATACTGACTAAAACAACAACAAAATTCAACATACACTTCCAAATCTGTGAATACAAAAAACATTAAAACTATGAAATATACGCAATCAAACTCATATAATGTGTTACATTGACATAACTAACACACACAAAAAAAACAACAGAACACAAAATACAATAAATATATGAAATACAAAAATAAATACTAACTATAACATTATAAAAATTCCATATACACTTCCAAACGCATTGTAACATGAATTTTTTTGAATCTTAAAAATTACTTAACAAATTAAACTAAACATGCAAGACATAGAAAATGCAAAAAAAAAAAAAAAAAAAAAAAACCTCTTCTCCATCAAATTGGTCTTCTTCAACTTCATGGTTATGAATTTATCTGGAATTTTGAACATCGACGGATTCAGACATTTTTCCCCGTCGTATATATTCCTTAGATTTAGAAGCAGAACCTACATTGTTGTTTAATTCTTGAGTGAAAAAAAATTAAATGATGGAAAATCGGAAGAACTTTGATTATTTTGTCCAATACCTCTAGTAGCTCTCTTGAAAACGTCCATTGAAGAGAGATTTATGTAGTCTCAAACCCTAAAAAATGTTTTGAGAATAACAACAAAATATTTTTTTTAAAAAAACACTAAAATGAGTAAGTAAATAAATAAGGAATCTGAAAAACATAATACCCAAATCAATGTTAATCTTCAAATCAAATCTTGCAACGAAATTAAATGAGAATAATAGAAAATATTAATATATTGAATAAAAAATCTATGAAATTGATTTGGAAGAATGTTTGATAGAGAAATTGAAAAGAAGAATAAGAAAAGAGAGAAAAATCTGGAATTGATTAGGAAGAAAGTAAGAAAGATAAATTGATAAACTTAAGAAAAGAAAGAGAAAATTAAAATGACATTAATATATATCCAATCACATAAACATAGGAAAATGTGTAATGTTTGAGAGAGAAAAAAGGGTGTAAGTAATGAGAGAGAAAATATTAAAAATATCATAATAATTATTTATTTTTAAAATAATGACATTTTTGACATGTTTACTGATATTATTAAAGTATGGATATTATAACTAAATAAGTTAATTTTTTTGACTAGTTAGCTAAATTTTCCTTATAACTATAACGACCCTACACAATAAACATTACTTAACTCTGCTCTCTATATTTACCCTTTAAGTTTTAGTATTACTTTAATTTTTGGGTTCACAATGTCAAAACCTAAAAAAATAAGAATGACAAACGGGTAGGATTGCGAATTATTAGTATTTGCTATATTTTTTCACTAAGCATAATTTTTACATTCAATGAGTAATTTGATTCCTCTCATCTTTATTTCGCGTTAAATTGTTGGACAAGTTATAATTTGTTGAAAAAGTATTTTTTTATTGGTAAAATTGAAAATCGAACCGTTAAATAAATCAATAAGAACTATCATTTGGTTTGTTATCGATTTAGCATTTTTAAAACAAAAAATCTGTAGTACTTATAATTAAACTAAACTGACTAAGACACAACCTATTTCAAAAATTGATTCAGCTCGTGAAAACACTTTTTTATTGACCAAACTACTCAGATCTAAGAAAAACATGTTTCTAGGTTAAAAAATGTTTGGCCAAGCATGCTCAGTCTTCCAATTATTTTTTTTAAAAAAAAAAACTCTAAATCATTTAATCCAACCAATATTTATTTAAAATTAAGAAGTTAATTCAAGAAGCTGGATACAAAATCTCATCCAAACATACAGTTGAAAATATTTTCGAAACACATTTTTGCACCAACATAGTCAAGACCAAATAATAAAATAGAAAGAGGAAGAATCAAAGACCAAAATAAATTGACTTTTTATTCATAAAGGAAAATTCCCTCAAGTTTCTTTGATTTGACTAATTGCCCTTTGAAATATGCAAAACATGAAATACGAAGTAGGGGCTAGGGAGTAATCCTGTTTAGTTAAGTAGTTAAGTGTACATTATAATAGAAACTTAATTATAATGTATTCAAATTTTCAATATAATTAGGTTATTTATAAACTAATTTTACTGTATTTTTGCTATAATTATCAATTGGTCTAATAAATATGAACCTCTCTTGTCTCAATTTATATAAATACATTTTTTTAGTTAGTCTAAAATGAACAAACAAAGTATTTTACAAATGTTTGGTCTAACTTATTTGACAAAAAATCACAAAAGTATACTCTTCTATTTATAACTTAACTTATTTTGAGAATAGTTTTGAAACATTACAAAGTTTTTTCATATTTTTGTGTCCAATCAAATTATATCACATAAATTGAAATAAAGAGAATATCAAGCTACATTAATTGTATTGAAATTCCACGCTATCAATAAATATAAATTTAAAGCCGTTAAAATTACATCAACTTATTTCTTTAAAAAAAATCTTAATAATTCAATTGGCCGATTTTGAAAAATTTCACCTTGTCAAAATTTAATTCTCACCTTACAATCTACTCATCTATTCCCCTTGTATCTTTTAAAATGCATTTTTAAAAATTATAAAAAAGAAATTCTCAATTAAATACCAATCCAATACTTTGAAGTCAAATACGAAATGCTACTTTACCTACTATGACCATAGGAGTGTAAACAAGCAACAATGATAAAAAAAAAAATATTATCATATAAATGTTGAAGTAATTTTTTAATTTTTTTAATCAAATTCATGTCCTTCTAGTGTTACTTTAAGCATAAAAGTAAATATAAATTTGTTTATCAATATTAAAGCAGAAAAGTCAAATTATCTTTTGGTTGATATTTATATTTTTCTCAAAATTGTGTCCAACTTATGATTACCTTGGATTGTCAAAAATAAATAAATAAATAAAATCCCCTAGCATTATCCCTCCTTTTTTTTTTCTTTTGGCAACTATCAAGTCAAAAAAAAAAAAAAGGTTTTAAGTATGTAGAATTTTAATATTTAGGTTCACCAAATTAAAATGTCATAAGGAGTTGGTGAAAAGATTAGTATTTGAACTAGTTGTTAGTCACGTAAGACAAGTCATGAAACACCATATTTGGACAAAAATGGCAAACTAGCTATATATAATAAGAGAATATTGAAAAATTTAGTAACACTACGACTTTTTTGTTTGATACTCCTATAAGATGTTTTAAGATAATATAAGTTTTATCATTCACCCATCTACTTTTTCGCTGTATCAAAAATATATATTCATTTTTACTAATCTGATTAATAAAATAACGAGATATTATTATTTAAATGTTAATTTATACTTACTATTAACTAATGTTATTTTTCGATGCAGTTTTAAAGCATTAAATTTATTTAGTTTAAAGAATGGTTTAATAAAATTATCATTCTATTTTTATTACTATATAAAAAATATGTTAAGTCAATATTTTACGAGTAAAATCTGATAGGGGGAGTATAATATTTTCAAAATAGAAGAATAATCGACATTTATTGTGAGTTGTAAAAAAATGTGTGCTAAGTGGGGATTTTGGAGAAGAAAGTCACTAAGTTTGAGATATCCATTTATAACGTGTTGTGTAAAATCGAAAGAACAAAAAAGAAGAAATTAACTTAAAACAGACAAGTGTGACACAAAAATTCTTTTGATGGATGGTGAAAGTAGTTGTGAGTTGTGATATATGCACTCAATTCCTATTTCCATTTAAGCGATATAAAGACAAGAATACCATGAAAATAAAGATGGCTATATTAGTTAAAAGTTTGAAAATTTAGTAAGATATGTACATCTTTTATCTATATAAAATTATGGGACGGTTACCAAATAAATTTTATACAGCTCAGTTAATTAATTTATCAACATAATTAAAATATATACACTAACAATATATATATTTATATATATATGGTATATAAGTATGTATGTTATATCTATAGTTCGTGGCAAATTAAAAATTTTCATTTAGGAGTTCAAAAAATATAAATATAATATGTAAATAAATTCAAAAATTAAATGCTCACACCAAGAATCAAACTTTAGATGTGAAAGTTAACTTAGGGCCCGTTTGGATGGGCTTAATAAAAGCAGCTTTAAAAAAGTACTTTTGAAGGTGCTGAAATTTATTTTTAAAATAAGCAGTTATGCGTTTGGATAAAAGTGTTGAAGTTGTTATGCCAAACGTGAAAAGGGAAAAATAGAAGAAAGAGATGTTAGGGTTATATGGATAATTTGGAGATTGTATAAAAATATTAAGGGAAAAAACATAAAAATGTGGTCAACTTAAAACAGCTTATAAGCTAAAAAAAAAAAGCACCCCTACCCCAGCTTTTAACTTTTGGCTTAAAATAAGTTTTTTTTTTAACTTAAAATAAGCTGTTTTGAGTATTGCCAAACAGTCAAATAAGTCAAAAACCAACTTTTAAGTTAGTTTGACCAGCTTTTAAGCTGAGCCAAACAGGCTCTTAAAGGTGACGTGCTGTTACTGTGTTATAGGTTTTTTTAATCCATAAAGAGGTTCAAAATTAATATATCTATGTAAATATAAAAAAAGTATCTTAAATATATAGTGAATTTTTTTGTCGAGGGGGTTCTGGTGAACCGCTCGGAATTCATGTGGGCCCGCCCCCTCTCTATAGTAAATAAACTTTTAGAAATGACTATAGATTGGACTTAATTAGAGATTTATAATTATATATATTACGAGTAGTTTAAGATAAAGTTTTTTCAAAAAAAATATAAAATAAAATATTACAGGATCTAGGAAGAAACCGCGTGAGAGGAAAATTGTCCATCTGAAAAGCCAGCGTTCAAAGTCTCTCTTCAAACATCAAATTCCATTTAAAACTCCTCCCTCTCTCTCTCTCTTTTCCATCACAAAATCCAACTTCTCTTCTTACACTTGACATTTTCTTTTTTGATTTCTTGATTCAGATAATTTATATTGGAATCAAGAACCTGAATCTTTTATGTAGTCATTTATTTTCCTCCTAAACTAGTAATACCAATGGTGACAAAGCTCAGTATTTTAATTTTTGTTTTGTTGAATTTATTCTCATTTGGTTTTGTGGTGTCTAGGGAATTTGGGATCAATCTGAATACTAGTGCTTCTGGTATTGAATTCCCTCAACATCCAAGTTTCAATGTTGTTTCTTCTTCTACTAACTCAGGTTGCAATCATGTAAAATCGACAAGTATGTTAACTCGAGAAGAACAAACTAGTCAAGATGCTCAGCCAAAAGAAGCAGTCAAGTTTCATTTAAGGCATAGATCAGCTGGTAAAACTAGAGAGGTTAAAAACTCTGTTTTTGAGTCTACATCAAGGGATTTAGGTAGAATTCAGACATTGCATACAAGGATTGTTGACAAAAAGAATCAAAACTCTGTTTCAAGATTGGGTGAAAAAACTGTTATTTCTTCACAATTTGAGCTTTCAGGCAAACTAATGGCGACGTTGGAGTCAGGGGTGAGTCATGGATCAGGGGAATATTTCATGGATGTTTTTGTTGGTACACCTCCTAAGCACTTCTCTTTGATTCTTGATACTGGTAGTGATCTTAATTGGATTCAATGTGTACCTTGTTACGATTGTTTTGAACAAAATGGTCCTTATTATGATCCTAAAGATTCTTCTTCTTTTACTAATATAACTTGTCATGATCCAATGTGTCATCTTGTTTCATCTCCTGACCCTCCACAGCCTTGTAAGACTGAGAATCAAACTTGCCCTTATTACTATTGGTATGGAGATAGCTCAAATACGACTGGTGATTTCGCGCTTGAGACTTTCTCCGTTAATCTCACAACCCCTAGTGGGAACTCTGAGATCAAGAAAGTGGAAAATGTGATGTTTGGTTGTGGTCATTGGAATAGAGGTTTGTTTCATGGTGCTGCAGGTTTGTTAGGACTTGGTAAAGGACCACTTTCGTTTTCGTCTCAGCTACAATCTTTATATGGACATTCTTTTTCGTATTGTCTAGTCAATAGGAATAGCAACTCTAGTATCAGCAGTAAACTGATTTTTGGCGAAGATAAGGAGCTTTTGAAACATCCAAACTTGAACTTCACTTCATTAGTTGGTGGGAAAGAAAATCCCGCAGAAACGTTCTACTATGTGCAGATCAAATCGATCATAGTTGGAGACCAAGTGCTAAAGATACCGGAGGAGACGTGGAGTATGTCTCCACAAGGTGTTGGTGGCACAATCATTGATTCAGGAACCACTTTGAGTTATTTCGTCGAACCAGCATATGAGATGATAAAAGAGGCATTTGTTAACAAAGTGAAAGGCTATCCATTAATACAAGATCTTCCCATTCTTAGACCATGTTACAATGTGTCTGGAGTGGAGAATCTTGAATTGCCCTCATTTGGAATAACTTTTAGTGATGGAGCTGTATGGAATTTCCCCGTCGAGAACTACTTCATCAAACTTGATCCAGAAGACATTGTTTGTTTAGCAATTTTAGGTACTCCTAACTCTGCCATGTCGATAATTGGTAACTACCAACAACAGAATTTTCATATCTTATATGATACAAAAAGGTCTAGGCTGGGATATGCACCAACAAACTGTGCTGATGCCTGATATTCTGACTTACAAGGATGGAAAACTGTAAACATAGTGGGAATTGTAAGGATTATGTTCATTTTTTTTACAACTTAATAGATACAAATGTAGATTCTATCATTCTCTTTTACTTTTTAGGTGCGGAGATGATTATACATCGTTTGACAGAAACTAGCTACAACATATACGAGTAAAGTTTCAAGAACTCTCATGTTTGAATGACTGTTTTTATAATTTATTACATTTTTCTCATCTATATAGAGCGGTAGCAACATACTTGCTTTTGGTATTTGAATGGAAGAGGAGAATCACCCGTCTATTAGCCATTTCTTCGACAATGATCCATCCTGGAAAGATAATATTCTTGTTGAATTTCATTTAGATTATTACGTACATTGTATAGACATCTGCACAAGTTTGTGCTGTTGAACCTGCTAAATGCTAAGGCTCATAATGTCAAGAATGCATCATTTTCTTCTCCACATCTGTTTCTTGGTGGTGGTTAGATTGAGTCCATGTTTTTTGTTTTGGTTTATGCTTTTCCAAGAGTTTTTGGTCAAAAACACCATTTAATTATACTCCAAACTTAAACTACATCTTTAAAGTATATTTCTAGCAGAAAACATCTTTTAACTATACCTCAAACTTAAACTACATCCTTAAAGTATCATTCTTACCATAAAACATCCTTCAAGTATTTTAAAGTGAGCAATTTTTATCCTTCACTTGAATATCTCGTAAAACTACCCGATATATCCCATAAAAATTAAGTCGTTCCTTCCTAATAATTTTTCTTAAATATGCCAAGAATAATATCGTGAACTTTTTCGTAATTGAGTTAAGAATTATGCAAAACTTTTAATTTGACCCTTCTTTTAATTCATTTTTCATGTAATTTTAACAAAAAATGTAGTTAGTTTAAATATGTTTCTTCTCAATTGAATATGCTAGAAGTGACATTTGTTGTAGACTTCCGCTTCTAATAATGTAGAATAAAACTCAAATACGAGACATAATCAATATTTTGATCGCTTTAATATTAGATTTGACCTAAAAATCTATTGATTTATTTGGTGGTAACATTTCTTAAAATCATATGTCTAATGAAGAGCCCAATATGCCCTTAGGATAGTCTATTAGGGGTACATAGGCACCCAATGCCCAATATTGAGAAATATTGGGCATAGTATAGAAAAATTGGCTAAGAGATATTAGCCAATTTTCTATATACGAATAAGAAATATATTTTTTTGGGTTGTCATACCCCAATCCAAAATTGATGTTCAATAAATGTACCTACAAGGAAGACCCTAAGCTAAAAATAATAGTATTCACATAGTAGATATTGAAGTACTAGGCATCCAAGTGTCAAGCCTAGTACAATTCCACATGACCATTTAAAAGGATCATGTAGATTAAACAGTGTCCAAGGACATAGTGAGGATCCTTGGGACAATAAGTAAATATTTCCAAATGAACCATAAATAATAGTTAGTTAGGAAAGTGCAACCAACCCATGTGCAAGCACATGTGGAAGACATGTGAAGAAGCTGCTAAAGGAGGGGATCATCCTAACTGAATTCGGTTAGGGTAGTTAGGGGGGAAAACGTGCACAAGGGACCACTCCATGTGGGGCCAAACCTCCCTACCAATTCAAGACTCTAACTTACTTCCCAAAATAACTAAATAACCTAGGACTAACCAAATCGGACCCATTAGTGCACCCGATTACCTAGGACCAAAACCGGATTGACACTAACCTAATACTAGTTAAAGAGACAACCTAGTACCTAACCTAGGATGGTCCAACATGTTAGTTATGGTCCTAAAAACTTAGGGGTACTTAGTACTTCTCCTTGGTTACCTAATTAATTAATTTATCAAATTAATTAATTAATTTAAAAGGGATAAAGTCAAAAATAAAAAGGAAATTTTCAGATTTCGGTTAAGATAAGAAAGGGACAACCTAGTACCTAACCTAGGATGGTCCAAAGAGTTAGTTAAGATCCTAACGACTTAATGGTACTTTAGTAATTACCCTAGGATACTTAATTAATTAATTTAGCAACTTAATTAATTAACTTAAAGTGGCAAAACCGAAATCACAAAAAAAATTCCAGATTTCGATTAAGACAAGAAAAAGACAACCTAGTACCTAACCTAGGATGGTTCAAAGGATTTGGTTATAACGACTTAAGGGTACTTTAGTAATTACCCTAGGTCACTTAATTAATTAAATTAGTCATTTAATTAATTAAATTAAAGGGTTTAAACCGAACTTCTTACACTAACCTAGTATAACTCAAGAAACATCCTGGTACTTAACCTAGGATGGCCCAAAAGGGTTAATTTTTGTTCCAGTGATTTAGGAACTTAATAGTTATCCTAGGTACCTTAATTAATTAAATTAACCATTTAATTAATTGATTTAAAGGGGAAAATGAAATTCTTACGAAAAAATTCAGATTTGACCAAGTATTGTGTTTTCCTAGTTCTAGTCAATCTAGGAGGGCCTTTTTAGTAAGTATTTAATTAATTTATTTAATTAACTTATTAAATCCTAAGTTGAATGATTCAAGATCAGTTCTTAAACGTAAAAATCACTTTCAAACCCATAGACAAAAAGGACGCAAAAACAGTAAGCAACGAACGCAAGAAAAAGGCAGAAAATTTATCGATTTCTCTAGGGCGATTTCAAGGTTTCTTCAAGATTTCGTTCAAGGTCGTCTTCGTAGATTAAGTTCTACATAAGGTATGAGTTTCTCTCCTGGACTTCTTTCTCCAAGAGAACTTTCTTTCTAATGATTCAAAGATCTTGAAAACTAGGGTTGTTTCCCGTCGTTCTTGTCGAACTCATTTTCCTAGTATCCTTGTTAAGATTTCAATGTTGATTAAGTTAGAAGTCAGGTTGTTGGTATGTGGTCCTGACTGATCTTAATGTGTATCGTTTTTTATTAAATAATGATTGAATGAACCTATTAATTGGACTCTTTTGTTGCTAAGTGTTATTATAAAAATTAAAAGAAAGAAACTATGTTAAAGATATGTCCGAAAATGTTATGTATAAAGATATGACGGTCTGTTGTGCATACTTGCTATTAATATGACGTTACGAAGATGTTAAAGTCATCAAATGTTAATATGATTCTGTCCATTACGACTTGAAAATGTTACTCTAAAGTCATGAACTAAGATTGGCTTAACAAATCCACTATGAAATCATATCTTGAATGAATTGGCTATCTGGTTCCAATAAAATTGGCTAACTCTATTTGTCAAAATGAATATATGCTAATGGATAAAAATTTATTTAAATGATTAAAAGATTGGCTAAGAGTTCATACATATGGCAAATTAAATAGAACATACGTAAAATTGGATTATGCCAATAAGAATGAATTTGCTAGTCTAACATCCCAAATCTTGAGCCAATACTAATCATATGCTAAATCTTGTGTAATTAGAGTATCAAATGACAATATAAGCACTTCTAAAGTAATATTAATGAATCCATAACCAAGAGCACGACACTAATTGGGAAAACTCCAACATGCTCAATAAAAAATGACATATGAACTCATGAAACTCATTGAATGAAGTGCTCATCGTCCATAAACGATGATATGAATCTACTACACTAAAGTAAGTAAGTAATGTGAGTTATACATAATTAAAGGAGTCTAAAGTAAGTAAGTGACCATAATGGGGTGTTAAAGGAAGTGAGACAAGTCTCACTTACAGCTAACCTGCTATGTTAAAAGAATACTCACGTATGAAGGTGTTAGAATGTGTGAAACTAGTCTCTTTAAAACCAAATGATGATATGTAAGAAAAATTCACATTTCATCATTGTAAAGTAAGGATGACTAGTCTTCAATAGATTAAGTAAATCTCAATCTAGAAGCAAGCCTCCATAATGCTTGAGTCAACACTAGAAGAAATGAACATTCACGTAAAGGGGTGAGTAATTAGGAAAATCAAATGTGCTAATGTTAATGAATGTGGTGACAACATGATAAGAGGCTAATGTGAAAGATGAGAGCAATCTCAAATGAGCCTAATTAAATGTTACCAAAATGTGCTCACCTATGAGAGTGTAAAGCTAAAGAAGTGATTAGTCTCTATGAACACTCTAACGAAAGTACTGAGATTAATGTATACTAATACTAATGATGAGATGAAAATCATCTATTGAGCTATGATGTCCTCATATTAGAAGTCAACTTCCATGGCGTATGAGTTGAATGTAATGGAACTTTATACTAAGCACCGATAGGCTAGCTATGAGCGGTGATGCCTTTTTTCGGGAAAGGCGGAGGCTGACGTAACTCTCATGAGATGAGACTATTCGGCATGCCGATTATGGGTGTCTTTATATATCATAGTCTTTGAACCTATACTACCAATATAGAGATCTAGTAGGGTTCGACTCCCCATACACGCTAGCATGTTCAGGTCACTTTGGCCAGTGATTTTACCTCTTTTCGGTGTGGGGCAGACACTGGATTTCATGATGCTCACACGATCTATGTCGGTTAAAGTTAAAGTTCCCAAAGAAAGAATAAGGTCATCCTCAAAGTATGAAAGATAACGAAATACACGATACCTAAGGTGTTTGTGCAAGACAATTAGAAGGTGAAATCAGATTCAAGTAATGACATTAGGTCATTCTTGGTCATTGCACTTCATGATCCCGATGAGAGTCTTAAACTGCATTAAAGTATAGCTGGTGTTTACATCAGCCTACGAATGAATGAAATGAATAATGTGAAGTACGAATGAACAAATGAAGCAGACTCTCTGTTTTCTAAAGAAAACCCTCGTGTTGAGGTCCCATATGTTAGGCCCTCACTTGAGATGTCTTATGCTACATCAACGATTGCAAAGTCTCGTGTATATGAAATTTATAATATATAAAACATGAAATTAATGAAATCAATGGCATGATCAATAGAGAAATGCTTATGAAAGGTAATGAATATATAGTGTAAAGAATGACTCACTATAAGGTAGGGAAATCATTCCTTAGTCTTTGAATTACTTACATCATTCTTTGTGGGTATGAGACTACAATGAATCATTGCACTTGTAAGTAAAACATAGGACCAAAAGAATTATTGAGCTACACAACAAGAAGAAGAAAAAGACTGAAAATAATCTAAGTGTACAAAGAGGAGCTCTCGGCCTAAGAGGATCAAAAATCTCAAATCTTCACCCGAAATATTCTAAAATTATGTTGATGATACTAATGTCTTGTAATAATATAGAAAATGAGTTGTGTGCTTTGAATGCATTAAAATACATCATATTCATACCACAATTCACAACTAACGATTTTGGAAATTCTAGTGACTAGGCTTTCCAGAAATATCATATTGTTTAGGAAGAACTTTCTATGATCATGCATAGCGTTATGTGTATGTGTGTATACACCCATACTTAGCACAAGTGGTGTAATAACCCCTACTATTTACAATTTTATAGATGTAGGTTATGGGACAAATTGAGGACTCTTGCAACGGTTTGGACATCAGCGTTTCTCCAGACCATTTGGTAGGTCCTCTTGATTTTGAGAATGCTACAGTTTTAGTATAGCATTAGTTTTAGACAAAGCTAGTGGATGTTGTCCCTAGCGTTTCTTTTGTACTTTCATTTTAAAGATTTTGTAATAAAGCCGTCTTTGGAAAACGTATTTATGATATATTCTTATTCTGTTTCAAATTAATTCTTATGATAGATGGTTGTTACATTTATGTTGAGCTTAGTATATGATGAATTCATAAAATAACTATATGAAGTCTATGTATTTTTTAGACGTTTAAATTTTTTAATTTTCCGCTAAAGTTAACCATATGAATGTGATGAATGCAAGATGAAGCTTGTCTGTGACTTCTGAGAGGTCAACAATGCCGGTTGAAATTTGGATTCCAGAATCTGGGTCATGAAAAACTTGGTATCAGAGCATGAGGTTTAATTACCTAGGATCTAAATCTAAACACAATCACGTTACGTAGTTTCTAACTTATGGTTGTGAAGCGCGCCAAAATATCAACTTAGAGACTACGCGATGATAGGAAATTCTCCCTTCTTTTACTCTTTATCGTGCTATCTAGAGCTTTGACACTTTGTGTCATTATAATTATCTAACTTTCTTCTTGTGTGAACGCATAGAAGAATATACACAAGAATTATTAAATCCAAGTGGTCTAAGGCGCCAGGCTCAAGATCTGGCCTTCCTAGGAAGGGGCCATAATGGAAATGCCCAACGTGGACGAAATACGTGTGGTGAGTGTGGTTGTTCGCATGGATTTGAATGCTTGGTAATGTCTAAAAGTCTGCTATGAGTATTGATGAGGAGGAGAAGGCTAAGTTGGCTGCATACCAACTCAAGAATATGGCTTAGACATGGATTTGCTTCATAAGTGTTATGCTATAACAGACTATAGAAACAGGGTAGTAAGGCTTCAGTTTCCAAATAAGTTGGGCTAAAATGATAAGGGCGTGGTTCAAATCCTACAGTCCAAGGCAGATGCTCAGCCTCGGCCAAATATTGTAGTCGAACCCCCCAAGAGAAACCGGTTCTATGCGTTGAAAAGAAGAGAGGAACAAGAGATGTCCACGGATGTGGATAATGGTAACTTTCTTGTCTTTTCCTTTCCTGTTTATGCATTATTAGATCCAGGATCTACCTTGTATATGGTAACTCTTTTTGTGGCTAATCAATTTTACATACTTCTGGAGATCTTACATGAACCGTTTCTAGTTAGTACTCCCATAGGAGAAAATGTTAAGGCCGAAGAGGTATGTAGAGAAATAGATGGCATAGTGGAAAGTCCCTTTGAAATTACGTTGGGCGTCATTAGGTTCAAATCTTAAGGTAAATAAGAATGTTATCTATGAGGTTAGATATACTCTTTCTAAGTCTGGTTTACGTTAAGAAACTATAAGTTTAAGTGCTTTAGTGGATTTGATGTGGTAAGTCCCTAATTGTATGTCTTATAATAGCACTATGTGAGTTAAAACGAATTTATGTTGCATTTTATGTTGTTGTTTTTGTGTAGCATAGGCATGTTTTCTATGTTGCATGAATTGTGATGTGCATTAAGTTAAGTGTGATTGAGAAGGAAATTCCTCAATCTCAAATATGAAGCTTCATACAAGCTTGAAAGATGTGCATCATCCAAATAAGTGTGAATCAGATACTCACAAAAGAGAAACGTTTAAGTATGACAAAGTAACTTTCGAAAGTCACCTCTTTGTTTAAATGATGTGTAAGATTCATTCGGGGATAAATCTTCCTAAATTGGGGATAATGTAACATTTCGGAAAATCATATGTCTAATGAATAGCCCAATATGCTCTTAGGGTAGCCTATTAGGGGTATATAGGGACGCCAATGCCCAATATTGAGAAATATTGGGCATAGTATAGAAAAATTGGCTAAGGGATAATAGCCAATTTTCTATATATGAATAAGAAATATATTTTTTGGGGTTGTCATACCCCAATCCAAGATTGATGTTCACTATATGTACCTGCAAGGAAGACCCTAAGCTAAAAATAATAGTATTCACATATTAGATATTGAAGTACTAGGCATCCAAGTGTCAAGCCTAGTACCATTACACATGACCATTTAAAAGGATCATGTAGATTAAATAGTGCCCAAGGACATAGTGAGGATCCTTGATACAATAAGTAAACATTCCCAAATGAACCATAAATAATAGTTAGTTAGAAAAGTATAACCAACCCATGTGCAAGCACATGTTGAAGACATGTGAAGAAGCTCCCAAAGGAGGGAACCATCCTAATCGAATTCGGTTAGGGTAGTTAGGGGGAAAACGTGCACAAGACACCAATCCATGAGGGGCCTAACCTCCCTACCGATTCTAGACTCTAACCTACTGCCATAAATAACTTAATAACCTAGGATTAAACGAATTGGACCCATTAGTGCACCCGAAAACCTAGGACCAAAACTAGGTTGACACTACCTTAGTACTAGTTAAAGAGACAACCTAGTACCTAACCTAGGATGGTCCAAAAGGTTAGTTATGGTCCTAACAACTTAGGGGTACTTTAGTAATTTCCCTTGGTTACCTAATTAATTAATTAATTTAAAAGGTCTAAAACCGAAAATAAAAAGGAATTTTTTAGATTTCGATTAAGACAAGAAAGGGACAACCTAGTACCTAATCTAGGATGGTCCAAAGAGTTAGTTAAGATCCTAACGACTTAAGGGTACTTTAATAATTACCCTAGGCTAATTATTTAATTAATTTATAAACTTAATTGATTAATTTAAAGTGGCAAAACAGAAATCACAAAGCAATTTCCAGATTTCGATTTAAACAAGAAAAAGACAACCTAGTACCTGACCTAGGATGGTTCAAAGGATCAGTTATGATTATAAAGACTTACGGATACTTTAGTAATTACCATAGGTCACTTGATTAATAAAATTATCCATTTAATTAATTATATTAAAGGGGTCAAACCAAATTTCTTACACTAACCTAGTACAACTCAAGAAACATTCTAGTACTTAATCTAGGATGGCCCAAAAGGTTTAATTTTTGTTCCAATAATTTAGGGAAACTTTAATAGTTACCTTAGGTACCTTAATTAATTAAATTAGACATTTAACTTATTAATTTAAAGGGGCAAAATGAAATTCTTACGAAAAATATCAGATTTGACCAAGTATTGTGTTTTCCTAGTTCTAATCAATATAGGAGGGCCTTTTTAGTAAGTATTTAATTAATTTGTTTAATTAACTTATTAAACCCTGAGTTGAATGAGTCAAGATCAGTTCTTAAACGTAAAACCAATGATAATATAAGCACTTCTAAAGTAATATCAATGAATCCATAACCAAGGGCATGACACTCATTGGGAATACTCTCAACATGCTCTATAAGAATGACATATGAACTCATGAAACTGACTAAACGAAGTGTTCATCATCCATATACGATGATATGAATCTACTACACTAAAGTAAGTAAGTAATGTGAGTTACAACATAATTAAAGGGGTCTAAAGTAAGTAAGTGACCAGAATAGGGTGTTAAAGGAAGTGAGACAAGTCTCACTTACACCTAAGCTGCTATGTTAAAAGAATACTCACGTATGAAGGTGTTAGAAGGTGTGAGTCAGTCTCATTAACACCAAAGGATGATATGTAAGGAAAATTCACATTTCATCAATGCAAAGTAATAATAAATAGTGATCAATAGAGTAAATGAATCTCAATTTAGAAGCAAGCCTCCATAATACTTGAGTCAACACTAGAAGATAAAGAAGAAATGAACATTCACGTAAAGGGGTGAGTAATAATGAAAAACAAATGTGCTAATGTTAATGAATGTGGTGAAAACATGATAAGAGGCTAATGTGAAAGATGAGATCAAACTCAAATGAGCCTAAGTAAATGTTACCAAAACGTACTCACCTATGAGAGTGTAAAGCTAAAGAAGAGACTAGTCTCTATGAACACTCTAACGAAAGTTTTGAGATTAATGTATACTTAATACTAATGATGAAATGAGAATCATCTATTGAGATATGATGTCCTCTTACTAGAATCCTTTTTCCATGACGTATTAGTTGAATGTAATGGAACTTCATACTGAGCACCGATAGGCTAACTATGAGCGGTGATGCCTTCTTTCGGGAAGGGCGAAGGTTCATGTAACACTCATGAGATGAGACTGTTCGGCATGTCGGGTATGGGTATCTTTATATATCCTAGTCTTTGAACCTATACTACCAATATAGGGATCTAGCAGGGTTCGACTCCCTATATACGCTAGCATGATCAAATAACTTTGGCCGGTGATTCCACCTCTATTTAGTGTGGGGAAGACACTGAATTTCATGATGCTCACATGATCAATGTCGGTTAAAGTTAAAGTTCCCAAAGAAAGAATGAGGTCAGCATCAAAGTATAAAAGATAATGAAATGAACAATACCGAAGGTGTTTGATCAAGAAAATCAGAAGGTAAAATCAGATTTAAGTAATGACATTAGGTCATTCTTGGTCATTGCACTTCATGATTCCGATGAGAGTCTTAAAATTCATCCTACGTATAGTTGGTGTTTACATCAGCCTACGAATGAATGAATGAAACAGACTTTGTGTATTCTAAAAAAGGCCCTCGGGTTGAGGTCTCATATGTTGGGCTTTTACTTGAGATGTCTTATGCTACATCAACGATTTCAAAGTCTCGTGTATATGAAATGTATAATATATAAAATATGAAAGTAATGAAATCAATGGCATGATCAATAGAGAATTGCTTATGAAAGGTAATGAATATATAGTAAAAAGAATGACTCACTATAAGGTAGGGAAATCATTCTTTAGTCATTGGATTACTTACATCGATTCATTGTGGGTTAGGGACTACAATGAATCATTGCACTTGTAAGTAAAGTATAAGACCAAAAGAATTATTGAACTACACAACAAAAAGAAGAAAAAGACTGAAAAATAATCTAAGTGTACAAAGAGGAGCTCTCGGCCGAAGAGGATCAAAAATCTCAAATCTTCGCCCGAAATATTCTAAAATTATGTTGATAATACTAATGTCTTGTAATAATATAGAAAATGAGTTTTGTGCTTTGAATGCATTAAAATACATCATATTCATACCACAATTCACAACTAACGATTTTGGAAAGTCTAGTGACTAGGCTTTCCAGAAATAACATGTTATTTAGACAGAGTTTTCTTTGATCATGCATAGCATTATGTGTATGTGTGCATATACTCATACTTAGTACAAGTTGTGTACTAACCCCTACTATTACAGTTTTAGTCTAACCTTAGTTTTACAGAAAGCTAGTGGATGTTGTCCTTAGCGTTTCTTTCATACTTTCATTTTGAAGCTTTTGTAATAAGGTCGTCTTTGACAAACGTATTTATGATAAATTCTTATTCTGTTTCAAATTGATTCTTATGATAGATGGTTCTTACATTTATGTTGTGCTTAGTATATGATGAATTCATGAAATAACTATATAAAGTCTATGTATACTTCATACATTTAAAAGTTTTAAACTTTTCGCTAAATTTAACCATATGAATGTGATGAATGCAAGATGAGACTTGTCTGCGACCTTTCAGAGGTCAATGATGCCGGTGGTGATTCGGATTCCAGAATTTGGGTCGTGACATTGGTTAAGAAAAAGATAAAGATAATTAATCTCCAACTTCTTTCCGTTATGAAAAAAGCAAATTATGTACGCGAATATCTTCCAATCTTTTTTAGTTTCCATAAGCAACAATGTCTAAGATTTTTTATATTTTTTAAGTACATTCTTGTAGCAAGTAATGAAATTATGCAGAATAACTTTTGTTGATGGTCACATTAACTATTCATGTTTTCGTAAGATCCATTAGTTTTTTTGACAATATCTAACAAAAGGATGAAAGTTGTTCATTTATAAACACTCAAAGGATGTTTTCTGCTAAAGATGATACTTTAAGGATGTAGTTTAAGTTTAGGGTATAGTTAAAGGATGTTTTCTGCTAGAAATGATAGTTTAAGGATGTAGTTTAAGTTTTGGATATAAAAGGATGTTTTTGGCCAAAAACTCTTTTTCCAGTATAGAACCATTTTTTTCTGGCCTCCACAATTCTTCTTATTCTTATTCTATCATATACTATATGTTTTTTTGTGACACAATTTTTTCTCACCCTCCCAAGAGAATAAATAGTGTTTTCATTTCCACAGTAACAAATCTAGAATCTTAAGGTTAACAATGCTCCCTTACTTACCAATCACATAATATAAGTAGAGCCATCAATATGGCTAGGCCTGTTGGGCTGTCACGGCCTAACCCGAATTTAATAGGGTTTGGCTATGATTTTTGGAGCTCATTTAAGAAAAGGACTTTTTATCCCGGCCTGAATAAGTTTGTTGATTTGTGGGGCTTGAGAAATATAGGTAGGGCTGGCCCGTGGGCCAGTATAAATTAATTAAAAAATATAATATAATATTAAAATTTAAAATTAAAGAGAGTCCAAACTCAAAACAATTAAGTTAATAGTTTCTATTTAGATACTTATATTTTTTTCTTGGAAAAAACTTAATAAATACTATAAAGATAATTTTATGGGATAATTTCAGAGACCTCCCTCCAAGTTTCGCTCTATAACACTGATCTCCCCTGTGATTTGCGATATTACGTCTACCTCCCTTATTTCCATTTACTTTTAACCATTCTATAGATCTATTTAAAATAAATATAAATTAATTTAGATTTGATAATTTTACCCTTTTTACATTAGTTTCTTTATATTAATAAATATTATATAAAAACAACTTATTTAACAAATATTTTAAAAATAAATCAGCACAAATACATGTTTTTTTATCAAACAAAGATCAAAGTCTTCATTTAAGCTGACTTTTCATTTTCACCAAAAATAAATCTTCATATCGATTTCACCTTTATCAATTCATGTAGATTTTCCCTCTACAATAACCCATCATTTTCCAGCAACAATTTATTCAAATAGAAGATAAAAATGATCTCCTCAAAAAAGAAAGTCGATAAGAACAATCAAATTTTGTCTAGTTAAACATTTCACGAGCGAATAAGAAATATGATCCAGCGAATATATATAAATCATTGAAAATTAGATTTAAAATTGTATATATAAGGGTAAAATTGTCAAATCTAAATCAATTTATATTTACTTTAAATAGATTTAAAGAATGATTACAAGAAAATGAAAATAAGATTGATAGACGTAACATCATAAACCACAAGGACGGTGAGTGTTATAGAGCAAAACCCGGAGGGAGGGCTTTGAAATTATTCCAAATTTATTCGTGAATTTGATTAACAAGTAGTAACATTAACATCAAGTAATATTGTTTACTCAATATTTATGATAATATTTTTAAATTATGATTTATAACTTAATTTAATAATTAATTAAAAAAATATTATTTTTTTAAAAATGGGCTGACCCGGCAAGCCTGTTGTAACGACCTGTTTAGTCGTTTTAAGCAGCAGACTGTAATTCTGGGAAAACTGGCTGGGACGACGGGTGTCACGACGGACCGTCGTAGTCATGACGGCCCGTCGTGGAGATTTCGTTCCATGACACTTAGAATTCTGAAATTGGATACTGAAAATCGACTCTCTGTAAATTGTGACGGACCTGCAGGACGTGCCGTCACATCCACGACGAACCGTCGTGAGTTTTCGTTGCAAAACACTTCAACTTTTGAGAATTTGGTATACGAAACGAGTTTCTGACCGTCAGGACGGAGGTGCAGGACGGACCGTCACAGGTGTGACGGGCCGTCACAGTCCACCTGAATTTTGGGGAGGGTTGCGACGACCTGTGTGACGGACCGTCGCAGGCACGACG